>BOPN01001303.1:107500-110529 GCA_017312705.2 Penaeus japonicus
TTGTTTCTTGAAAAAAAAGAGTATTAGAACTAACAATCATTTATAATAACCATTCTGCGATTCATTCCAGACACCTCGAGTAGTGTTCGTTTACCCGTAGACCATTCTCTGTGATTAAAAGATGCTGATGAAATCTGGTCTCAGATCTCTTCGAACTTCGGAAAACTTTCTGCTTTTCGGTTTTACCTCTCTTCAACTCCTTCAAAGCTGTGCAGTTCTTCGTTTAACTGTTCGAATTCTGGACTATTCTATGTACGCAGTTCATCATTCCCAATCTCTCTCTCTCTCTCTCTCTCTTTCTCTCTCTCTCTCTCTCCCTCCCTCCCTCTCTCTCTCTCTCTCTCTCTCTCTCTCTCTCTCTCTCTCTGCCCTCTCTCTCTCTCTCTCTCTCTCTCTCTTCTTCACTCCTTCTTCCTCATCCCCCTCCCCACCCCATACCTTCCATCTTCCTTCCTAGCCAAACCTTAGTCTAAGATACGGGCTATTAATGTCTGTTATGTTTACTCAGCTTGAGTTATGTCCACGAATTTCTGTCGCCAACTGTACGGCAAAGAAGCGAGATGTAAATTATTTATTCATAACCAACTAGGAAGTGAATATGAATGAACATCTGAGTAGTAATGGGAAGATAAAATAAATGAATGAATGAGTAAAATGTGTGAATAGGTAAATGATGAAATGAGTTGAAAATTACTGAGGGTATTTGCCAACGTTCTAATTAGTGAGGAACGTGGCTTTGTGTTTTCGTTGAACAATAATTGTGGATGGCCGAAGAAAATTCGTTGGTATGAGGGTACGGGCGTGAGGAGAGAGAGAGAGATGCTGGAAGATAAAGTGAGTGAAAGACAAAGGGAGAGAACGAGAGCGAGAGGGAGAGGAAGAGAGAGAGGGAGAGGGAGAGAGAGAGAGAGAGAGAGAGAGAGAGAGAGAGAGAGAGAGAGAGAGAGAGAGGGGGGGGGGGAGGAGAGGAGGCAGAGAGGAGAGAGAAAGAGAGAGAGAGAGAGAGAGAGAGAGAGAGAGAGAAAGAAGGGGGGGAAGGGAGAGGGGGGAGACAGAGAAGAGAGAGAGAGTGAGTGTGTGTGTGTGTGAGAGAGAAAAAAAGAGAGAAAGAGAGAGAGAGAGAAAGAGTAATCCCCATTTTGACATAGAGAGAAACAAAAAGTTGGAGAGGGAGAGAAAGAGAATCAACTCACATCACATCTCAATTAAGGACATAAATTGTATAAACAATAAGCATACAACATACTTCCACTTCAATCTTTTGCAGTAAACGAGTGTGCAATCTTGCAGCTCCTACTCCAGCTTGGAGATATAACCACAATATTGCGTAAGGCCGAACTGCTTTCTGGGTAAACTTGCAATCAAAGTAAAGGCAAGCTCAAGCAAAAAATATGATTGGAGTGCAGGGGCGAGAAGAGGGGACAAGATAAAAAATCAGAAGACAAGAAAATAAAGAAGAGAACAAACATAAAAGAAACACACACACACACACACTTACACACACACACTTACACAGAGACACACACAAAAACAAACACACACACACACACACACTTACACACACACACACACATACACAACATCGGTTACATTACTTTTATCTTTGTTATTGCAATGATATTAATGACATCAATGATAGATAGTTAGATAGATAGATAGATATAGATATCAATAGATAGCTAAACAGACAGACATTGACAAAAATATAGATAAATAGATTGACACTGATACAGACATATACAGACAGACAAATTTAAACAGACAGACAGACAGACAGAGAGATAGATAGATAGATTCCTCACGTTGTTGGAGCTCATACGCCCAGAAACCCAGCAGCTTCTCTGCGACGGATTTGAATTTATGGAGCTTTTCAGCGGATGCCGTTTCTGTGGTCCGCCCGACTCGCTCTACAGAGCTCTTTTCCGCTAGATCCTAAGGAGGTGTCGCTGGATTTTCTTCTTGAAGAAAATCCTGAAGAAGATATGAGAGTTTTGGGTTTGCTAAGAAGATAGGAGAAAATCCGGTTGTGGGGAAAGGGGTAGGGACAAGGAGGAAGGAGGAGGGGTAGGGAGGAAGGAGGAGGGGTGGGGTGGGGGGAGGGGGGGATTTTGGGAAAGAGCTTAGTACTGCGTGGGTTATTTTTGCGTTTCGTGGGTGTGTATTTGTGAATAAAGGAGGGAGGTGTTTTGGTGTGTTTTTGGTTGATTGTGTGTGTGTTTATGGTTGAGTGTATGTGTTTGTGGGTGTGTTTTTGTGTGTTTGGGGGTGTTAGGGTGTTTGTTTGTTTTGTATAGCTGAGTGTATGAGTATTGGTGTCTGTGTGTGTGTTTATTGTTGACTGCGTGTGTGTGTGTGTGTGTGTGTCTTTATTGTTGACTGCATGTGTGTGTGTGTGTATATGTGTGTTCATGTATGATTGAGGTCATGTGTGTGCGTATTTTCGTGTCTGAATGGTTTCGTGTGTGTGTATGGATGAGTGAATATATATATACATGCTGTCTGTGTATACATAGTTGAAAGATATGTCTGTCCGAAATTACGTGTGTCACGGAAGTTAGACTGTCTGACAATTCAAACAAATTACAGTCAATTTTGCTATCCTTTGTTATGATTACCTTTGGGACATTAGAGCATGTCTCTGTTGCATGATGTCTTTATATCCACGTTATGCTGTTTGTCCTGAAATCTGTTGTGGTTTTATAATTTTATGTGATAGAGGTTCTTAGATGGATTGTTAACTTATGCGTGTGTTCCTGCATTTGGAAAAAAAAATAAAAAAAAATCCGTCTCATTTCACCCTCTTCTTCTCTTTCTTTTTTCTCTCTCTATATAGTTCTCTATCCCCCTTCTCTCTCTTTCTCTTTTTCTTTCCTCCCTCCATATCTTATCTATACTTGTGTTTACTTTTATTATCGTATATCAATTCATCTCTACGTTACGGTACAGCTATTCATACATATACTGATATATACATACATACATACATACATACATACATACATATATACACACACACACACACAAACATA
>BOPN01001303.1:140291-162791 GCA_017312705.2 Penaeus japonicus
AAACAAATAAATAAATAGTGTGAAGATGATTTTCATTTAAGAAAAAATATTGTTCGTCGGTCCATTGATTTGAATTATTGCAGTTGTTTCGAATAAATATTTTCAATTTATGACCTTCCTCATATACTGCATCATATATCACCATTGTCACTACCATGATCATAATAGCAATAAAACTCACTATCTTCATTGTTAGCATTATTTCTTCAATTTCAGTAATATAATTTCTTCTAATATCAACGTATTGCTCATACATTTTCATATTAATACAATAAATATTATTGTTTTCTCAGTTTGATCGTCTATTTATTGTTAATTGTCCTATTTAGTTTATTACAATTACATAGTATGTTCCCAATTATGTTTATTATTATCATGAATATTATCATACTCATTGCTATTGCAGATATTAGTGAAGTCATACAATATTGGATAAGAAACAAAAAACAGGTAAATCAAAAGTGTTCATACATATCTTTCCTCTCTTTATTATGGTGTTATAATATTTACAATATGGTGTGTTGTGTATTACAAGCCATCCCAATAGAAATTAATATTATAAACAAACAAAATAATTTTCACTTTGTAGTTTTCATGAAACCTCGAAAACCTTTTATTCATTATATATATATTTATTGCTCACACCCGACCCTGCAGCCCCTCGTATGCTCGATCTAGCAACTCCGAGTCTCCAGGAGAGTCAGTGATTCAGTACATGTGCATAATTGTACATGTATGTGTTTGTACACGCACTTTGTTGTCTCACATGTGCTGTAGTTTCACTGACAGAGAGACACTGTGCTATTCCCGAGCAAACCACCGGGTATTCTTTCACTAAAATAGAATATAAAACATCATTCATTTCAGAATTTCAATTTATAATTTGTCTATGTACAAAAACGTATAAAACAGGTCTATAAACACACTGGAGGATGACAGCGGCTTAGAATGCAGCGTTCAAGTGAGTGATAATCAATGGGAAATGAGGATATAATGATGAAGCGGAGGCGACCATCTCGCTGGACGATAGGTGGGGAATGTTCATGGCAGTGATGACGGTACAGTTACGGTGCGATGGTGCATGGAATGTGCCAACACTAAATGTAACTGTAGCCCAAAGTTATGATTAAAAAACAAAAAACAAATTTCGATTATGCACAACACGGAAAGAAATTAAAGCTCTCAGTACAAAACTTGATGTTACAAAGGACTGCAGATAGATTCCAAATGATACACAAATTTGTTTGATTACGTAACTATCATCCATAAATGGCCTTGTTAGTGATTGCTGAAGGTGAGTGACTACAATGAAAACAGGAAACAGTTTGCTGACACACTCAACAAAAAAATAAACAAAAAACACTGAAGTGACTCAACCGTTTTCCCTCTGTAATTCGGGGAAAGCTGTAAACAAAGTTAACAATAGAATATGTACATTTTACAGACTACCCTTTTAATTACAACACAGGCTGCACAAAGTCATACACAAATAAATACTGAACCATCTATATGCCTCTACCATCAAAATGACTAAAGTTTGCCTTATTAATAATCTTTGGGTTAAGACAGGTTTGTTTTGTAAGGGAAACGCGTGGTCTGCGCAGATAGTCACAGCTCTGACAAGCCACTCTCTTCTCCCTTGCAAAGCTACCGAGGGCTCCAAGCTAAACTCTACAGCACGTGTCATTCATTGTTAGCTTTAGCTTTTTGCATTTCTAAAAATATAAGTTGCAATGCATTTAATCAGCAAAAAACAACTAACCTGTTGAGGTATTCCTTGCAATGTACATTTTGTGTGAACGGTTGTACAACGAAACAAAAATGGGCAATCTATATGAAAAAAATAACAAAAGTTCAAAATTATTATGACTTGAAAATCTTGAGCGAGTTTTTTGTCTTTTGAAGGCGATGAATGATAACCATTCGGCGCCGGGAAGCACTAAGCAGCGCCACATTCTGAAACATCTCTTGAACTGGGTTGAATGGCAGCCTAGCCCTAGCCTCATGTGCGAATAGTCATGAGAATTACACTCAAAATAATCTCTTCGGTGGCTTTACTTGAATGGAATGTTCTGGTTTATTTCGTCCCTTGCAGATGATACAGTCAAATCATGTTTCAGAATATGGTCCTATTAAGCGCATGCCTCGTTTAAAATGCACCTACGGAACGTCTCCTTGGTCGACTAAGCAACAGCAACTATAATTTGTCTGTCAGTAAACATCTACAGGTAAGAGCACCTTCATTATTTGTCCTCATTGGACTGCACTTAACTAAGTTAAAGTCTTTAAGTGACTTTCTGTTAAATTGCGGAGTAAGTTTCCAGTTACATAAACACTTCAAAGTTCTTTACTTGAATGAGAATCCACCCATCGCATGGTGGTTCAACACAAGTTTTTTTGTTTTGTTTTTTTCATTTTACTTCATTCATATGAAGATTGGTTTATGTAAAGTTTATAGTTCTCCGTT
Source organism: Penaeus japonicus (assembly GCA_017312705.2). Classification (NCBI taxonomy): domain Eukaryota; kingdom Metazoa; phylum Arthropoda; class Malacostraca; order Decapoda; family Penaeidae; genus Penaeus; species Penaeus japonicus. The sequence continues at coordinate 142,759 of BOPN01001303.1, forward strand.
GGTCACATGCTGTCGCCGGAACAGTCGAAGACGCCGCGTTACAAATAGGAGTGGTCACCTTTCTCTCCGAGTTGCGAGAGGGAAGGTGAAATTTCTTTAGCCTCGCAGTGATGTCCTGAGGTGATTCTTTCGGCTTGTGTTCATGTCAGAAGGCACGTATGTCCCACTGTTCCATCGTTACTTAGGTACCATCGAGGCAATGTTAAAGATGCCCTTCGGGTTTAGTCGGGGCGTCAGTGTGTCGTGCCAGGAGGGTATGACTATTGCCCTGACGAAGCGGACGCCGGCCGCCGCTCCTGACTTTGCGTGTGGCAGTGGTCGCAGTGCAGACACACATTGCAAGCACCTAAGCGTCGTGCTAACACGGAACGCAGCTTGAGAGCAGGACCGAGTTTCATGTTGATGCTAGAAGTAAGATGCTCCTCCGTCAGTAGCGGGAGGGCAGACCCGTCGATTCGTTGCTCACGGAACGCCTGAGGGAGAAAGAGAAGCACCGGTTAGTGGATGTATCTGAGCAGCACAGTAATTGTAGGGGCTCGGCAATGATGGATGCTAGGATAGTCTAGTTTTGATGTATTATCACACGTATTCAAAGGTCAATTAATAAAATACAACGCCGGAAAATGATAATGATAATGATTGTTATTACTATTATCATTTTGATAATAAAAATATATTAATATTGATAATAAAAAATATATCAATATTGATAACAATAAAATAAAAACATGATAATGATAAAAATAGTAATAGTAATAATAATAATGATAATAATAATAATAATAATAAAAAAAAAATAATAATGACAATAAAAGCATGATACTAATAATGATGATAAAACACGATAAAAAGCCATCCATGAGATGAAAAAATGACAATAACTTTTAAAGCACAATTTAAGATTTTCTACAAGCATAGGGATGATAGGCAATGTTTCGTGTCAATGTCTCTCTCTCAAGTTGTAGTACAAGCGTCTGCGCCAGTTTGCATACAGATAGCCTGGCACCGACTGAGGCAAGGGTTTCAAAACATATAAAAACGACAGTAGGAAAGGCGGGGGATATGTTATCATGGTTTGTGTGGTGCTGTTTTGTTTTATGGCTCGTGCGATGTCCGTGTGTTTTATGACTGCCGGCGAGGTAAAGTAAAGGAAATGTTTGATCATGAATATTCCGTCTGCGCAATCGAAGGTATCTTTCCTTGCACAAATATTAAAGTTAAGCGCGGGGATTCCGAAAGAGGCAGGTGCGCTCACGAAGCAAAGGAGATGGAGCAAATGGCAAAACCCCCGCCATCCGTCAGAAGGGCGATGGCAAGCCGCTTTCTCCAGGGATCGCCGCCTCTCCCTGCCGTGGCGGGGGACTTGGCTTAAGGTATTTTAGGTGTGTGCAGAATGAGACTCCCTGATCATCAGAATTTATTTATTACAAATTTGTTCATGACGTGTCTGCCTACCTCGTCTCCGTGATGTACCTATCACCCCAAGACACAAATGATGAAGCACTTTCATCTATCACGTCAGCTATATATAAAAATGCTCCTCGCGACAGTATATGAAATACTTAAGTTTATATCGTGTTATTGTGCTTCAAGTCAATGTCGAAAATAATAAGCAAAAAATGGAGAACGGTAAAAATGTTCGCAATTTCTACAAAGAACCAAAACGCCGGAGAAGAAATGACTCAACCCGTGTGGCGTGATACGTAACCAAAAATAAACAATCCTTGGCCATGATGCCCGACCGCCTGGGGGCATCCGAGGGCTCAAGCACCCCGGTGAGGTCGAGGGAGGTAACGTTGTTGCATGCTATATGATAGTAATTTTCACGCAGGACCCCAGTAGCTTGGTTTACTGATCGTCGGGTCGTGCTGCCGAGCCCGCCCTCAACTCATGCCCTCATTGGCTGGCGAAGATCACGTGATCAGTGTTTGTTAGCCAATGGTATACCATTCCGATATAAACATCATTCTCATGTTTGTTGGAGAGAATACCTAATTGTTTACTTTCTTTGGCTCTAACACAACAACAACAAAAAATGCTTCGACAAAACGAAAGAAAAATTATAGTTTCCCATGCAAGAAACTTTCTTTTTTTCTTCAGAATTTGCTGCAGTAGGTATTAGATGAGAAGCGAAACATTATTATCCAGCATCCACTTTTCTAAATAAAGGCCCAGCACAAGAGCATTAAAAAGCGTGGCAGCATCCTGGTCATGAATCGTGGGATCGATTTGTTAAAAATAAGCTCGTGACCGCGGTGGGAGCGAGTGAACCTAGCGAGTCACGTCAGACTCTGAAAGGCTTGACCCCGAACCTCCTGACACGGACGACATCTGCTGTTGCTGCCTCGCCTCGCTGCTGACAAGGTGACCCGTGGCTGACGAGGGATCAGCGGTGACAGCGGGAGAATGATTGAGGTAAGAGGGAAGCCATGACCACAAATCAATGACAGCAGGAGGAGCAGAGACGAGCGCCGGGATGCAGCAGCGTCGTGCGAGTCCCCTTGGGTATCGCAGAATCTGATCGAATACTCTTATTCATACAAGAGGCTCTGGCAGTCGAGCTCCGAATGAGAACCATCTTTCTTATCTTTGTCGCTATTATTCTTGTTTGGGGAGTTTTATCGACATTATCGTAATGGTGATTATGAAGATGCGGATGTTTTGATCGAATAGCATTACTGCTTTATGAATTTAAGACTTGTTATTCTATATTGATTGTTCTTTTTTTATGATCAATGTCATTATTGCAGCCACTGGTATTTTGTGATCACCGCTAATGAGAAGGCTTCGTCAAGAACATTTACATAAATTCAATATTACGCGAATGCCTATATTCATATGCCCTGATGCTCGTCACCCGTCATTATACAGATCATCGTACTTCTGGCAGACGTGGCTGTTGATCCATGATATATTCGTCTTGGGCGGAGGTCAATATATGATGATGTATTCATCAGTTGCTCAAATCCTGATAGTATCTGCCCCTTCATCACCGGGCGAGCTGCAGACACCAGCCCTTTGTTGATTCAGGTCATCACGTCATCGCCATGTCATCACGAATGACTTTCGGGAGGTTGGGGGTGCTCGACATTGTTTCATTTTTTGTCTTGTTTTTTCTCGACGTTTTTACGACGCCCTTCTCGGTATCAAAGTGTATTTTGAAACAGACGAAGGCATATAATGATATATATCATTTCGTGATTGAGTATGCATTTATGCATTATATTGCTGCCAACGTCAATACAAATGTCAGTCGAGATGAGGCCAACCTATCGAGAGATTTTTTTCTTTCCTATCACCGTCATCGGAATCCTTCTTCCTTAATCGGCCAGCGCTCAAACAATGGCTCGGCCGTCCTCCCTCTTCACTTTTTTCTGTCTCTTTCTAACACAAAGCATCATTCAGGTCGACTACATAATGAACATAAATAATACACGCCCTTTTCCACCTTTGGTCACGGGGGGAGAGAAAGAGGGAAGATTCCGACTGGGTCAGCGTCGGGACAGAAGGTCAAAGTGGGGTCACTCTTCGGGGTCATCACGGAGCCACTTAAGAACCCTTAACCACTGCTGCAGAGGGAGGCCCCGGTGGGTCTCTGAGAGATTGGAATGGGGAGGGGGTGTCAGGAGAGGGGGGGGGTGACCAGGCTAGCAGGTAGTCATCGAAGGAAAGGCAGTTTTGTTGTCGGACGTCGGAGTATTTTTTGTTAATGGCGACGTAAAATTATGTGTAAAATGTGTAATATTTCAACACTTGCAATGAGCTGATATTAACGTCAGTTCCATGAAAATATTAGACAAAGCAAGATATTCTCTGTGTGCCCTTGAGAAATTCTAACCAACGGAAACACCTACATCACTCGCATGCCAAGAATACATTCGACTAAATACCTCCAGTGATGTCTCTTCACAAAAAGCATGAATGATGTTATAGCAGCGTATTCAAACTGCAAGACTGATGTTAAATGTCTGGACCCTAGACAAAAGGTAAGGTAGTTTCACCAGTCGACAAATCGCTTGCGCTCGGGAGAGCATTCGACCCAGCAACCTGACGCACGATTTTGGCCTTCGTCCCGATGGCTATCTTTGAACACATAACTTATTAATTGAACTATTGTTTCTCTGACTGCCATTGTTTCCTTGATGATAGCAGGAACAATAACATGTGAGTAGTTATTGAAAGTTTTCTTTAATATTTTTTTCGCATTGCTAATCTACCTCGTCTGACCGTCTTTTTTTTAATAACTATGTATGCCTAAGGAATACGGCAAATGACCCTTCAGGTTCATTCCTATCAATAGGAGAGATCTCCTCTGGGTGCCTCGTATTTCTCGGAGCGATGATACTATCTCTAAGAGCCAGTGTTAAATACCCACAGTTATAAACTTGTCAGAATTAATCCATGTCCAACATCAGCGCTGCTCACGAATCTCATATCACGACTGCGCAAGATAATCCTTTAAAACGCCTTAATCACATTCTTATGGTGTTTTTCACATCCTTAAAACGCCATAATAGAGCCCGCGAAGTCCGTCTTAACCTTGTATTTACCTCGGCGTGGAGGTACTGTCAGAGCAGGCCTCGCGATGCACACTTCACTCGGCTCTCACAGACCCCACGTAAACAGCGCCCGAGCCGGCGGGTCAAAGGGCCCAATGCGGTGGCCGACGCTTGAGGTCTCCCTCGTGAGACGTCATAGTTCTAATTAGCTCTCTGCTCACGCTGTGTTTCACGTGCAGGTGTGCATGGCAATAACCGAAGGATTTTTCAATTTATAAATAGCAACAATAAACACAGAAGAAATGTTCGAATGCCGATTGTTTACCGATGTTATCGAGGATGCGAAGAAATATTTATATTTTATTTGACAAGTACAGAGGAGCTAACATGTGAAGGGGCAAGGTTGGGTAGATGGAGAGGGGGATGGGAGCATGACCTGCCGTGGCCCCCCTTGATGGTATCTCCTCATCGTCCCCACGACTGCTGAAGCAGGCCCAGCACCATGAAAAATGTTAACGTAAGATTTTCTTGAAGAACCTTGCAAAATTAGTCCCGTTGAACATTCAGGTAGCATATATGATGAACATAGGTCTCTAAATCTCGATAAGGGAAATATTAATTAAGATTTGGCAAGTTCTTTGGAGAGGAAAGTGAACGCAGTTGATAACGCTGGAGTGCAGGTGCTTTATCAGTCTCAGCGGGAGCTTCTATTCCTTATCCAGCATGAACCGAAGCTCCCGGTGCAGCGCTAACAATGTTTTTATCTCCCTAATAACATCGTGACCTCCTCCCTGCTCGTGGGTTCTTCACCCAAGACTATAAACAAAATTCCTTTGGTAAAATTCGGTGAGATAAAGCAAGCATCTTTTAAGTTGTCGAGCTTACATGATAAAGAATCATCCCGCGCCAGAAGTCGATTTTATTTAATTACTAGCGGTATTCTGGGCTAGATCACGCTTCTGATAATGTTGATAAAATATCGCAAGTGAAGGAATAATAATACTACAGCTTTTAAAAAATTCGGGATGCTTCTTTGATGGTTTTCTGTTGTCAAGTAGTCAATAAAAGAGTTCAGATTTCACTTTCCTTTGGACTGTTCACTGATACTGATAAAGTATATTCATATATTCGGTTCATGGGTACGCGGTCTATAGCGGGAGCTATTAGCCTTCCCTAGCCCGTATCATAACCCAGGCACGTTAGTCTTCGGTAACTATTAATTACTGTAAGTAAAATCATTTTAATCACGACGTCCGCAGCACCTTCCCCCTAACCGGCCGCGCATCACAATCGGCGCGGTGGACAGGCAACCCTTGCCCGAACAAGAGCCGACGTTTACCGCAAACAATAGTCCAGAATATGTAATGAGATGCGTAGGCCTAGAACAGTAGGCGGAGGAGGCGTCGTTACATGCGGGATTCATTACGCTGCGGCGTCCGGGCCTCCGAGATGGCGGTCCCTCCCTTCTCTTAATGGGTTCTGTAGATATCCCTCCCTGCCACGGCCGCCGCTCCCCCGCCACCGCCCTTCTCGGGTTATCGCTGATGCTACGTGATTCTCACCTGCGTTATCGCTAAGGTAGGCCTCCCCGACGCCTTCCCACTCGGCCCCTTTTATTGTCAAGTTAGGCCTTCGGGAACTCTCTCCTCGTTTATTGCCAAGGTGGGCCTATAAATGTCCTCATCGACGTCAACCTTAACGTGGACCTTTTGTAGCAATTTACATCTTTATTTACAGACTTCAGCGTTTTTTTTTCTTTTTTTACTTTCTCTCACGCCAATTCAAGGAAGGTTATAGGCCATTTGGCAATAGTGGAAGACACGTTTTGATTTTCTTTCATACTCAATTCCGTCGGTATCTTTCAAGTTATCCACGTAATTCAATTTTCTTCAGGTAAAGAAACCGCAACTAATGGACGCTATTCATTACAAGAAATCTTGCTAATTGCTCGACGCATCGCCATCCTTACGCCTCGAATGTCATGTTCTGCCTTTCAATAACCCATTCATTAACGCTTATACTTAACTCGGCCATTCCTGTCTCGCTCCGCCCTTCTTCATCATATTATGGGCGTAGACGAGGGCCCTTTGACCACTCATGCTTGTGGAAGAAGAAGGGCGAAGGGGAGGGAGATTCTAAGATACTGGAGAGCTAATATTGATTTTCATTTCATTTCGTTTTTGTTTGATTTCGATGCCATGTTTCTCTGATAGATTCAATGATTCTGAGCCTATGCACATGATCAAATTTAAGGTAATATGCTATGTGTATGTGTGTGTGTGTGCGTGTGTGTACATATATATATACATATATATATATATATATATATATATATATATATATATATATATATATACTTATATATATACATACATATGTATATATATATGTACACACACACACACACACACACACACACACACACACACACACACACACACACACACACACACACACACACACACACACACACACATACACACACACACACACAAACACACACACAAACACACACACACGTACACATAAAATCCATTTGAATTTATCAGATCTATCATTCATCTTACCGATTCCCCCGAGCCTAAGCCACAGTACTCATTACATGTAACATTACGCGACCCACACCTGCAGTGCCGCTCCCAAACACATACAGATTTGAGTAATAAATCATCTTAGGCCTATTGGTCCTAAGAAATTAATCTCCGGTTATATTGATGGGCTGACGAAAGCCTGGTCCTTTTACGACGAGAGGAAGACCTATTAGCTGTGGTAACGGAGAGATAGTTTGTACATATATGGCTATTCCCTTATTGTGTTATTAAATCAATCACTCCTTTTTTAAGTCTGGTTATTACACACCTTGATTATTATTATTATCATTTTTTTACATCAACTGTGGAATTCGCTACTCCTAAAACGATGAATGCGTGAACTGATAAGACCGGAGCACAGAGCGACCATTAAAGAGAAGCTTCGCTGGGTCGTGGCAGGCTCCGTGTCATGGAATGTCGCGGCGGCCAGGAGAAACAAACGGGGCCGGTGGTAATGACAGGGACGCTCCGCCCGTGAAGGTAATGGTTGTAATATCACCTGGCCAGTACGCGGAGGGACTGGTTGCCAACCTTCACATACCTTAGTCGGTTGGGGGTTAAATGCCTTGATTATTTGATCTCTTCCCATGATGCTTAATGATGTCTGAGCTCTCATTTAACTCTGGTATGTATTCAGTAAGCCTTGGGAGTTATGACAGGTTTAGATTAAAGAAAAAGAAAACGGATATGATTTTGATAAACCCCAAGACGAGATGTATGGTAATGGCATCGTCGATAGAAACACGTATTAGCTGTGACATTACGAGGTTCTGTGGTCATAGCCCGGGGATGGCACAAAGGGGTGCTTTTGTTCCGCGGACACTTACAGAGAACCATAGGAATTTAGTAAATGATAGACACCATGTTTGGATAAGACTCGCTTTTACCGGCGGCGACAGTTTGATTGTGCTTCCATTCTTACCCGCAAATCAGGGGGACGCTTTACAATTATTCTATTGATTTCAGGGTGGGAATGAGACGTTTCTTTGTTTTAAAATAGACTGATGTAAATATCAAGAGATACTTCTTTGTATACGTAGGACTAAAACACACAAATGTATCATGAAACTTACCTCAACATATTCGGCGCACAGCTCTATGCTCCCAACAAAGGAGCAGACGTCATCGACTGTCCAGTGACCGATGGATTCCAAACTTGGGCAGTTCTTGTCGGAGCAGGGGGTGGGCGGCTTGTGCGTGCCGGGCGAGGGCGTAGGCCGAGGCTTTGGCGGTGTAGGTGACCTGTTGGTGTGCGCCTTGGCTTCTGCCTTCTTCTCCTCTTCGTGCGGCAAACTGAACAGGCTTTTCACATCGAAGGGTTTAGAAGTTTCTGTCCTCGGTCTCTTAGTGGCGACGGACGCGGAGAGATCAAGAGGGGAGGTAGGGGCATCTGCTGGCCTCTTCATAGCACCACGCAGGTAGTTTTCCAACTGTGACTGTTGCGCAGCTGATGCGTTGCGCACCATGTTGAGAAGGACCTGAGTGGAGGACATGTCTACGAGAGGGAACCCTGGGAAGCCCGGAAGGCCCGCGCCAGGGAACATGGGAGACGCTCCAGGGTGGGGGGGCATAGGTCCTAGGCCTGCTGCCGAGGTGACTGGCACTGCATCCACCTTTTTGTCAGTATCTTTAGCGGAGGAAGACGTGGTGGGTGGAGTAGGAACGCCCCCAAGGAAAGGTGCGGATCCGTGCTTGTAGCCGGCGAGGCCTCCTAAAGGATGACGTAGGAACCCGTTGTTTGGACTGCTGAAGTAACTGGAAAGAAAGGAGAGAGAGGGGGCTATTAGTCACGCTCCACAGGTCAGGTGTTTCCATTACATTACCTACATCAGGCACCATTAGCTAGCGCCACCCCGGGCACACGAGGGCACGCCGGGACGCAGAGGCGGCAGCGTGGGCGGGGTGGGCCGCATGTTGCATCTTAACGTAATAGTGTAGGCTTGGCGGGCCGTCCACCTCCCCTAGGATTACTGACCATCACAGCCGCACCAACTGCACCACCTCCCTCCACGCACGCAAACATACGCACTTACGTCACTTTCACCCTCTCACCTTTACGTACTCACATGTATATGTAAACACACTGAAAGATGAATGAAGTACAATCTAATTCTGCTCGTTAAACGCACAAATCCCTTCATAAATCTATGTGAAGGAACATGCAACAGTCATTAAAATATCTTTCAGCGGTCAAATACACCATAAAATATAATAAAAACTTGTGATCATGATGGTGATAAAATTGTGAATGGAGGGTGGTGCTGCAAGGAAGGCGGGGTGATGGAGCGGGCATAGGAAGGCATGAGTGAGTGGCATCGTATGGGCCAGGGCGTGGCATGTCACACAGGCCGCCGGGGGAAGAAAAGGGTGTGGTGAGGAGGAGGAGGAGAAAGGGGGGATGAGGGCGTGATGTTTTCAGAGCAGAAAGCCATGAAGTAAACTTGTTACCTGAATGGGAGGTTAAGAAGCATGAAGGCGTAGAGTCATGAACGTGTTCTCCTTCTTTCTTTCTCTCTCTCTCTTTCTCTCAGAGCAGTTCATGAGCACATTACAAAAAGTGAAAACTTATACTAAGAGAACCCACAGGTACTACAGAATAATAATCTTTGGTTGGTTGAACAGACGCCATGACGCGGCGGTTCTAAGCAGCCGTGGAGATCGGAGTGTCATGATGAGGTTAAGAGGAAGGGTTGAGGTCGCAATCAGAACGCCATCAGGATCAATACGCCCATAACTTCGTCCCTTAATCACCGCAGCCCTGATAGCTACACAGGATCGAGCAAAGCTGACAGCGTAATCCCTTTTGCATGATGCATATTGGGTACGATGCATGAATATGTGCATTTCACTTGATTTGATGTATGAGTCGAGATGAAAGTTGGTAGTGTGTTAAAGAGGCGACGCACGTGACATCGAGTTATCCGAAGCACAAAGCGGCCATTAGCCCAGAACTCCACCTACAGTCCCTCGCACATGACCCCGTGTCAGACATCGCGGCCACAATCCCCAGCGTGCAACGAACAAACGTATCCGCACCTGTGGCAAGCGGAAATAAGGGCGATTATTGCAAGTGTCGTGTCAGTCGGCGATGCGACCTTGCTTCCCGCGGCTATTGGGTGGGGTCAGGCTTTGATAAAACCAGCCCTCGTTGAAGACGTCGTGAAAATGAAGAAATTTGCATCTCTGAGAGACATCACTGCAAAACACGAAAATACCCATGATCCCGGCCGAGATCCAAGTTGCAAGAGCAAAGAATACTTTGGCAGTATCTCTTTAAAATAAGGTTAAAATATACATTGTAGAAGCCAAGACGGGTATAATTTTCTGATGTCTGATAATGAACACAGTATAGCACCAGGAGGTTTTCTTTTCTTATTTTACTTTTACGTATTTTCTGGTGATTTCATGGTTACAGAAAAATCTTATTCAATCTTACTTGAACCATCAAAGAATGTCCATAAGACAGTTGAAAAATATTCTGTAGTCGTTAGCCTTTCTAAAAATCAAGTTTATGAATAAAAAAAACCTTGCCCTGGTTTTTAAAGTCGCGATCATCTTTCTACCAGTAAAGTTCAGTCATAAATTTCGGGGCTTACGATATCTCGCTCATTTATCACGTGTCAGCAATCCATAGTCATGAGGAATGCATCAGCGTATAAGATAATCTCCCCCAAGCCTTCGTAATGCGCCGTTGAGGCTCCCAGTCACGTAGCCTGATTTGAGCATTGCATGAATACCTTGTTGCACCTGAGAGGTCCCCACTCGGGGGTAACCCAGTGGGGTAATACCTGTTACTCGCACATTTTCCTCATCGCTCAGCGTTGTCTGGGAAATGAAGCCATGCTCATTGACCAACCGGAGTGTTCGGCGAGATAACCACGAGCGGGAGATTTATTTAAGCTTTTATTCTGCATAATGCTTAGCTAAAGGCAAAGTCCCAAGGCCCATACATTGCTGGAACAATGGAGAGGAGGCTGGTCGGTACATGCACTTTCTCACAGGTGAGCGATGACGACTGCCGACCTCAGTACTACTAACGTGGGCTCATATACTCGCACTGCCAAACGCAAGGAAACATCCATCCTTCTACTTTAATTCAAAAATCCATGCCCTAATTCACGACTCGTCCAAGAACAATGAAGTTTCGAAGGTTTTCGATATCCTGGGACACAATAGTCTATAAAGAGGAGCAAGACATAAATCGTCGGTTGGGGGATGAAGGGCCCCGACTCTCTTCTCCGAGCAGCGGGTCTCCTCACCCTTGACCCCGGAGGAGATGTTAGCACCGGGAGGCCTCTACGGCGCCTCGCAGGGCACCGCCACGTGGGGGAGAGACACGTCCACCATCTGCGATCGCTGGATGGATGGACCACGGACGAGCTGCCGGGTTTGTCCCCAGTACGAGAGGTCGGCAGCAGGAGACCGCTAGAATTAACTGCGGTTGATGTATCTTTACTTATGCTGTGACGAGAAGCGAGTATGGAACTCCATCTCTAATGCAGTGGCGCGGATTGAATGTAAATATTCTTTAATACTTCACAAAGGGACAGCATTTAAGCTCGAACAGGAAGTTCATTAGTAGCAACTGTACAAGTGCAGGTACAGACGATCCCCGCATCAAGATGTCCTTACGACTCGTACCAGTCACGACTCGGCCATCTAGACTAATATCGAGTCCGGAGTTGTGGGGGCTACCCTAGGGGGCGCCCTGAGGGTGGGCCCAGTGGAGGGAGCATTACACATAACAGCATGTCAATGTTGAGTCCCAGGAGAGTGTCTGGAGACTCGACCGAAGTGACCGCGCGTGACGGCTCTGTCAGTGAGATTTTTCACCTTGACAAACACTCGCCGAATCGCCATTCTCTCGTGAAGTGGTATTACTCGCCCCCCTCCCTCCCCTCACCCTTCTCCAGTGGCGGAGGAGAATAATTAGAGGCGTCGCACAGGCCGGTAAAACATTCCATACGTTTGCATGACCTGGCTATCACGCGCCATCAATCTTATCGTCTCTGCATGAATTCATATCTGAGTGTGAATCTTTTCTTCAATGACCATTAACTCGGCTCTGTTTTGTTGTTGCTTCGGCTGCACCCGGGTGGAACGAAAGTATACATATAAATCATACCCCTACAGTTATCTTTGTTTAATATTCATTGCGTGTTAGCTTTATGACACTTAGGCAATTTAGAAAGTGTTATTTCCTTATATGTGCGCATATATCTAACAGATAGTTTAGTCTTAGCGATTGCCAAATTCCCATGGATATTAAACGGACATGTCGTTTTTTCCATGCATTATCTTTAAAAGCTGACGAGAGACGAGTCTATTATGGGCCTGGCGGTTGTGGCTGTCGTGTCTTCAGGTGATACGAGCAATGCATCAATTTGCCAGAAATCATTAGAGTAACGATGTCAGAACAAGGGGAGGCGTCAGGATCTCACGCGCCCCAACACCACACGCTTTCGTTCGTTCGTGAGAGAGAACGAGAAACACTGAGTCCGATGATTGTCCAGCCTCCCTGGCGTGGGCAGCACGACAGAGTTAAGACTTCGAGGTTATCACTAGTATCTGCAGGTTATCGATGAAGGGATGGAGGAGAGGGAGAGGACCTAAGGGCAGGAGTATCTATGAGGGAGGGGGACATATCTGTAGGGGGTTCAGGATATCGTGGGTTATCAAGTAAGCGATCTTTATGACTCGGCTACCCAAACATCATCTGCATATCGAGAGGCTGAGGGCGCTTCATCCAGCGGAGGGCCGGCCGATTGTTCGCATGTGTTTATGTTTTGTCCGCAAGTTCTTGGATTCTGTCTAACGAATGTTTTTCTCCCGGCACAATGGCAAGTGTAAATTCTTTGATTTACTACTCAGAGAAGTGCGTCGGATCATGGCCTCTGGGCTCGTTAGCGGGATGACTGTTTTTAAAAGCAGTTTCCTGGAAGGCAGAGAATGCTTGGCGAAAGTGAAATTATCTCTAAATGGTATCTTTAACAACAAAGGATAGTCTAGCAGCACAAGAAAAATGACAGTCGCCTTCTTCAGGAGGCAGAAAAGGTGTTGGGGCTATAATAGATTTAGTTTTTTTGCAGGGGCGTGATAGCACAGAGGGGATGAGACAATGGGCTGCTGCCTGGAAATAAATAACCAATTTGCTATGGGTACAGACCGGGGACCCCAAATCATGACTGTGGCGAAGATATTTGAGAGTGGCCGGGGACGGTTCATTGAAGGATCGTAAAGTAGTGGGCTAGGCTATATATCATATGTCGTGCAGCCTCAGATGTCTCACCGATTAAGTATTTATTTACCAAACAAAAGCCTGGTCTGGATTAATCATCTATACGTCGACCACTTTCATAACCCGACTCTATAAGTAGCGCGATATAGCTTTAATAGATTCTTTATTATATTGTTAACAAGGGGAGACTTTACCCATAAATTTTATCATCGATCACTTGATCCATTATGTTTGAGGACTTTTATTTAAAATATCATAAAATAAAAATGATAACGACGGGGTACACCTTCAGCACAGTGATCATTTCTCTGGAATAATTAAGTTTAAGATAAGATGGAGTATAGCCCCGCGGCCTCGTCACACCCGCGGCCCCCTAAAGAATGCCGAGCGCTAGTTTAATTACCACTTTTTTGTTCTTATAATGTCCACTGCGACCTGTGCCCTCCACTGTGTACCTCCCCCCCCCCCCCCCCCCCCCTACCACGAACAACAGGCGTTTAAGGGATGTCAAAGCGATGCATTTGGTCAATGAGATTTTCCACGTAGAATACACTATCGCAAATAAATATCCTAAAATCCAAAGCCCATTTTATTTGTTATGGCCAGATATCCGATGCACACGAAACAATCTATCGACAGCACGTAAAGAGTGAAGTAATCGCTGTGACTGACAAAGCTAGGACGCTGACACGGTTAAGGTTTCAGAGATAATACTCGGGCCAGTAATTAGGTGTTGCCTCCAGGTGAGGTGGTAAGGGAGGGGAAGGTGTGGCTTGGAGTGGAGGTGGAGGAATGGAGGGGCGAGGATGGGTGAGGCCAATGGGTTGGGATGGGGGAGGCTGGCAGTAGTAGGTTCGCTTGTGGATAATAAATGCAGTATTGTATATGAGGAGTATAATTACACGAAACGAACTAGAAAATACTACACGTCCTGTAATGCAAATTGGATGCTACGAGTGTTACAACCCTTGGAAAGAACGAGCCGTTTGCATCTGCATAAGATGCATACCATTTTTGCTAAACAATCATTTCGAACATACTAAACACGTTGGAACTAAAACAGCAGCAACAACCCAACACACAAAAAATAAGCCAATAATAACAAAAGGCCGCGGGTGGCGGTGGTGGCGCTGACTGTAGTTCCAGAGGTCAGAGGTCAGATCCCCGCTGGTCTTCCCCACCTCTAACCGCCCCTCCCCCCCTTCCCTGGCCCCTCCCCCGCCCCGCCAACCCTCATCTCTGGACGACTAAGCCCCAGGAGGCAGGGAGGCGGCATGTCGGGGATGGTGATGGAGAGAACACTTCAGCAAGCGGGAAAGACTTGCGAAATTTGTCCGTGAGCCATTTCTCTCCTGATTGAATCTTTAGGAAGACACGAGTTCAACTTCCTAGGGAGTTCTAAGAGCGTATTTTGCTTGTTCCCGAGAATCTCCTTTCATGATATGCAGAAAACGGGATGTGTTAAAAGCAAATACGGATACCGCCATGGATTCTTTTATGTATAGCTTGTAAAGTGTAATAATAATAGTAATGATAATATTAATGATGATGGTGATGATGATGATGATAATAGTGGTAATGATAATGATAATGATAATAATAATAATGATAATGACAATAATAATAATGATGATGACAATAATAATGATAATAATAATAAAAATAACAATAGTAATAATGATGATGATGATGATGATAATAAGTAAAACAATAACAATAACAATACTGATAACGATAAATAATAATGATAATAACCATAGTAAAAACGTAACGAATGTTTCGAGACCCAAATGTGAATACATATCGGAGCAAACTGAATTTTGCCTTTATGATTGGTCAGAAACACTAATTAATATGATTAATTGCGAAATCATGCAATGCCTCTCTTGGCTAATTGCATAAACCTCATCTTAAGTAGCATTGGGAATATGAGATTAATGAACTTGATATATACCTGGCATTAGTTCTCAGTCTGGCACTCATAAATATTACTTTACACTGATCAAGGCAGCTTCCAAACTGGGCCAGAGTGAAATATCTGTTGGCTAGCTTGGAATAAGCTGCCATAACCTGTGGAAAGTTTAATCTGTGGCATACTGATCAAACTTTCCTAAATCACCAGGTAAGATATGTACCATTTTCTGGGGCTAACTCCAGCTGTCTTCTTTATGGCCGGACCTATTGAGGAGCTGACTGTAAACAACAACATTAGTCGTCGACGACACGAGTTACGTCAGCAGTAATTACTAGGATGTGACCAGTTTCTCTCGGCCGGTGCCCTAGGGGGCTGGCGCGAGAGTAGGGCTCGGGGTAGGATCGGGCTGTAATTATATCAATGCCAATTCCACGCTGACAAACAGTTTATGTGCGCGAAGGAAAGCTAAGGGTAAAATATTTAAGAGTTGAAGGACTTCTAACACCTCTAGGTAAAATATTTAAGACTTGAAGGTCTTCGAACACTGATAAGTATTTTTAACGAAAAAGTACCCATGTTCTGCACGCTTCAAGGTATTCCATTTGTCAATAATTTTCATTTACATACTGTACGCCCTACGTGTAAGCAACATGTTCCATCGGCGTTAATTTATCCACATATACTGCAACTGTTCTATATATGATTTTCCAGTTATATCTCGTGTTTGCTGTGCACTTAAGGAAGAAACAACTACCCTTTTTTTTACTAATTTTACACATCAACAAAATCTTAATCAAGTTTTATAATGGACTTCTTTTCCTTTAGACCTACGTTAAAAAAGGAGCATTAGCATAATTTATGACATTACAAGTCGAGCGGAGTTTAGCATAACAAAGATACCACATTGAAGGGGTGTAATTTAAATTGATTGGTACTGTAGGACGTGGACACACCGCCGGTCAGGAGGAGGAGGAGGAGGAGGAAGTGGCTACGCAAGTTAAGTTATGGGAATGTGCCAATGATTTTGCGCCTACGAAATACAGCCTTCGCGCGGCGTGATATGGGGGAACGAGATTCGAGGAGATTGCCGTCCTCTGTCAGCATCATTCATTCCTTTTGAAGGAGGGTGCTAACAGCAACTCAAAAAGCTTCTTCAAGCAATATTATGAGTTTCTGTAATCTTTCTGCCTGAATACGTCATCATATTTATTGCAAAGGTAAATTTTAAAAGTCGACTTGCTTGATAGTCCAAAGTTTCTCTAAAGCAAATTATATCGCAAGCTTAGTAAAGTTTCGCCAGTGCAGAACCTGCTATTACCAGTGGCAGGTGCTGAATGGAATAACAATTTCGCGCTTGGAGTAAATTGTACACTTGCGTGAATTACTGGACAGGACCGAGGAAGCACTTGGCTCGCAAAGGCTTGTGTGGAGATGGAAATAAACATCTTGTTGGCGGGGTGAAAGGTGGGCAAGGTTGGAGGTAAGGATCGAGAGGGTGTGGGTACTGAGGGCAGACTGTGGGCAGAATGGCGATCCTCAGGATGATATTGGTAGAAACAAAAACAGAACGTCGGAAAGGAGGCATGACAGTGCGAGTGTATTTTCGTACTCCTGCGAGGGACGATTGCCGTGTCCTGCAGGCGAGTGGCTGCGGTGCGGCGAGTGATAGTTTTCGGTTGAGCAAGACGCGGTTTCACGAGATATATTTAGGTTTTTAGATTGTGTACTTCTGATGGTATATTTCTGGTGTGTGTGTGTGTGTGTGTGTGTGTGTGTGTGTGTGTGTGTGTGTGTGTGTGTGTGTGTGTGTGTGTGTGTGTGTGTGTGTGTGTGTGTTGCATTTTCAATTTGTAGTTTAGGTTTTAGACAATACTTACAATGCATATCAGAAAAGCAGTGATACTATTTACTATATTATAATCCACGTAACAGATATTGACGTAAATATACAAGGCAAGTTTTTTTCCCCCTGATCAAAGCAGAAATACCTTTTTTAGACTGAAAACAAGCAGCTGTTAAAAAGTCTGGGCCAGCATACACAACAGCTGACGAACGCGAGGCCAGTGGATGTATAGCATTGTATTTCACGCTTAGATAGTTTTATGACAAAGTTACCAAGGCTCATATCTAACAAGCAAGGAACGACACCAACTTTTTAACATCCGGTTTACCGGGACAGCAATTATATCAAAGATTCATAATGGAGTTCTGAAGACTAAAGTGCATTCTTTGATTTATGAAGACCCATTATCTGCTTATAGAAACAACCAGACCTGCTTGGTTTGTGTATGCATTTGTGTGTGTGTGTGTGTGTGTGTGTGTGTGTGTGTGTGTGTGTGTGTGTGTGTGTGTGTGTGTGTGTGTGTGTGTGTGTGTGTATGTGTGTGTGTGTGTGTGTGCACCCGCGCGCGCGTTCGTGTAAGTTTTCATATATCCTATGGAAAGCTTCTACATACTGTCATCATAAATCCTAAAACTCGGTAAATACAACCAAGATTACGTTAAGTACAAAAAACAGCAACAACAGTAATACGATGCCATGAAGCCGCCTCTGACCTAATAGGAGCAAGGCTCCCCAGGGTCCGCAAGCTCAACAAAAGTAAACTCTCAGGTAGTCTGCTAAACACCTAGAAATTCTTGTTTTTTCCTCTTATGAATACTAGTCGGGTCCGGCCACCTAAAAATGTTTAAAGAGCTCGCCTTTATTACCCGTTTTAGCCGTCTCTCGAAGGCGAAATAATAATTTATATTGATGTAGGAGATATAAAAACGTCTTGGAGGAATCGACAAAGGTGCTTCCGGGTGAGACCCTATTATTGAGACAAAAGGATTGTAGGATGGTTAGTACTTAGATGCAAGTCCTTTGAAGGTGGCGGTATATCTTCGCGACGAGCGCATACTATAATATAAAATGATTACTCAAGCAGGATTGATAATAAGTAGTTGTAGTCGAGTTGTAGCAAAAACAAGCAAGATCAGTTGAAATTTGAACAATGCCAGTTAACAAAGTTATGTGATCAGTATTGTATCACTACTACTATCATTATCAACATTATTATAGCATTTTATCATTTCTGACAACACTAGTCTCATAAAATGATAGCAATAAAACAAACACTAAATCCATATCACGAAGGAAGGCGACACGTATAAACACAACAAAACCAAAGTATTATCAGCTCCGCACAGCGCTGCAAAAGAGGCAGCGGTATCTGCAAACAGCGCAGTGTGTGCAGCGCCGGTAGCCACAAACAAAACGGCAGCCAAGCCAAGTAAAGGGATACTGGCAGCTACCTCGGCGACACGACTGGCAGCATAGTCCGCATTGCGTGCCACTTTTATCGCACATTAGAGTCCCGAATCAGGCATACCGTATGATATTCCCATGCCGGAGGGGGGGAGGGGGAGAGCGCTTCAGCATGCCGGTCTCCCTAAAAATGCCAAGACCACTGCCATATTTGATCATCATTAATATTCAAACTTCGTGAAATTGGATGGTTTGTATTAGTAGTATTTATGGGATTCTGCACTCGGTACCGTGTGCTTGTTTTCCTTCTTTATTTGTGACTGTGTTTATGTCTGCAGAGATGAAGTATTTGCACTCTTGGAAGAGCTTTCGGCCTAGACTGCTTTAATATCCGGATTCATTCTCTGCTAGAAGGAGAAAGTAAAGAATGCAAAAGCCGCATATCTGAATCTCAATTCCAAAATTTTACTTTCTTATATATTGCAATTATCTAAAGACAGCTACTTTTGCAAAGTAACTGTAGTTCTACAAAGTTGAGGTATAATTACCGACCGGCAAAGAGGATGGATTATTACTAATTTATTTGATTCTTATTATTTCTCAATATGCAAGGGAAGAGACAAAACTCGCTATATGGCAGTCTCGCGTAAGCACCATCACCATTAGCTCTTTCATCAGCTCACCGCCGACATGCTATAACGAGACCCTATGGCCACTGTAACACCCTTTATCCACCTCATCTAACGATCAGTCGTCCTGCCTGTGATAAGGATCTAGTAACCACATCTATTGGCTCCGGCGCGACCTTCTCCTCCGCCATATCAGGCCGAGCGCGGAGCCCTCTGGTGGCCGCTACTCGAATTATCGCGGATACTTACGCGGGAGTTGATAGCTTACCATATTTTTGTCATGAATGCAACATTTCGTTAATGAACGACACTTATCTGCATTTCGTCTGATCACGTGAGTATATATTTCTTCCTCATCTCTGATGACGTCTCTCCATATGATAGCCACGAGTGCAAGTGAGGTAGAGTATCGCTATGGCTACGTATTTTTCTCTCCAGGTTTACCTCGACGGACGCAAGATCCGTACTAATTCGAATATGAATACTCTTGTTTTAACCACGGTTTCATGTTTCGAAGATGCCTTGCCCAAAGACCTACATGATGCTCGAGGGGCGGGAATCGTCCTCCAACCAAATAGCCCATTACCAGGTCTACTACCTGCTTGAAGCTGCCCCTCCTTTCTCCACCACCAAAACCTCACTTCCCCGAAGCCTGCCAGTTGAGGAGCCTAAGATTGATAATTATACCTTATGTATATTCCTCATTTCTTCGCTTCCACGACCTCTGCCCCGTGCCTCACTTGTGATGGGGCGAAGGATATGGATGGTGTAGGTAGACAGGAGATCGGGCAGAGAGAGGAGAGATAATGAGAGGGTGGGCGAAGGTGATTGCGCGGCGCACAGGATGGAAGAGGCGATCCAGTCGTTCCAAAGGTAAACAATCCGATGATGGTAAGACAAAGTGGAGGGAAACT
>BOPN01001303.1:165291-170291 GCA_017312705.2 Penaeus japonicus
TCACCCATTTCAGTATTAACAAAAGATCATGTTACAAGAAAGAGAGAGAGAAGGAAAAGGAAAAGGAGAGACAGAGAGAGAGGGGAAAGGGAGAAAAAAAAGAGAGGGAGAGGGAGAAGGAAAAGGAGAAGAAGGAGAGAGAGAGAGAGAGAGAGAGAGAGAGAGAGAGAGAGAGAGAGAGAGAGAGAGAGAGAGAGAACCTTGAATGCATTAGCCGAGAGTAGACTAAAGAAATGAGGGTAAGAGTTAGGGGTTGTGTCTGTGTCTTGGGTGGAGTTCGGGCCTGTGGGACGCGGGTAAGGTGACTCCCGGGGTCAGGGCGTCCTGCTGAGGAGTCCTAAGATAATCTGATTTTCCGACAGCCACACCACCAAAGTCTTCAGGTTCTTGGTAGTGTCAACCCTGAATCTTATCTCTCCATTTTAATGACCTTCGCTGCAGTTTTATGCTTTTACGGGGATAAGGATGTGGGTTAATGGCTAATGGCTTTACGAAAAGGTTGGGAAAAAGACGAATACCTCGGAAGTCCCTATGACTTTTGTGTAATGTGAGACCATTGGTACACGGTATGCTTGCAGGCCATGGTCATTCCGGTTTGGCTGGCAGCACTGTCGTTTCTCTTGGCTCGGACGTCGTTCCGCGGAACTCTTTTTAAAATGATCGTCGCAAAAACGGGGAGCCGCTCACGAAACTCAACCTCAAGCCTTTTACAACTCGGCGCATCTGAAGAATTTTGGGGAAACTGACTGCTTTTTGCGAAGGTGAGGTCAAGCTGTTGAAGAGCTGCATGGCATGGTACCTTGACAACTACATTACTGTTGGTTTTAACCCGTTAGTGGCTTGGAACCGCCCCTGCTCCTCTGAGTGCTTGATAAACACTTTACGTTGCTGACGCATTTTTTTATAACTGACAGCAAGTCTGGCCCTCGGGACGTCATTTGCATTACGGGTCTAGGGAGAGATCCGTAAGATGCAGCAGTATATCACGACTGTATCTCGACCTCGTGTCCCTGAGCGGCGGGTGGAGCAGTTGGGCGGTGGCCATGTTGCTCGCGGCCGCTACCACCCGCCCCCGTGCTGCGGTTATCGCGCTCCGGATCGGACGGCCAAGGTGTCCACTGCTCCGACGGACGCAAGTAGTCGCACGCCCTGTTAAGACTGTACATGGGCTCGGTGCAGGAGATATAATCATAAGATGGCAGGAGCTGCGATACATGGTGTCCCCGACGCTACGACTAATATAGGCCCAAGTACCATCCAAATTGACCGCGATAACTATCACGATTGTGTGCGATATTCGTAAGTGAAACGTAGAAATGGATGGACTCGGTAAGGGCATGTCGTCAGCTTTATCAACTCTTTCTGGCCATGAAAAGACGTCGTATTTTGAATATGTGAATATCTAGTGTTGAAAAAGAACGACATTTGTATAGAGATTATTAATGATATATGATTCATCCTTGTCGTAGTTTTTATGATTAATTGTTTTTTATCTTTAACATACTACTATACGTAATGTATGCTATATATTGAACTTGTTAAATTTGATAAACTGCAATTTGCAAAACGACCCGGAGTTGAAAGGGTCAAGGAAGAGGAGTCCAAATTCTCCACGGTCCTCTCCCGTCCGAGTCCCGCAGTGTTGCAAACTAAGCACCGTGCAAAGACTTCCTATTTCTTCTGAGGTGGTGAAGCGAAAGTTCATGAGTCGTTAGCTTGATAAAATTGCAATGTTTATGTAACTTTTTATAATACCCCATAGGAAACAAGTCTAGAAAATTATGGGTTTCTTTCGTAATTATAAATGGACTAAAATAGTAGTCTGCGTCGATATTTTCTGAACTCGTGAATCATAAAGAATAATGCTCACAAGAGGAGGTACTAAAAAGAAAACAACTTTCTATTCCCTGCAACGCTAAAACACAGGGCATTTCTGAATATCCACTCAGATATCGCATGAAACATAAACAAAGGAATCAGGCAAGGAGCTGGAAAGATCCTCTCTTTATCTTGACATCCGAACTTCTCAAGACCTAAATGAAAAAAAAATCGTCTTAAAAAAATGTCACATAGGAACTGTGAGATTTCCCAGAGATGTAACATTATCAAAGGGCCATCAGACGCTCACCATGAAGCGGCGGAACGTGTGGCGAAGGCTCCTGACGGGAAAGGAGATGGATGGCACTGGGGAGAGCAGGAGAGAAAGGGAGGAACTATGGGAGCTTGGTTTGGGGAAAAACATAGATTTTGTGTCTTAGCGCCTGTGTGTGTGTGTGTGTTTGTGTTTGTGTTTGTGTTTGTGTTTGTGTTTGTGATCTGAAAATCACCATATCTAAGTGAGTCGAAAATGCTAGGTAAAACAAATCACTCGCTCGCTAAGCCTAGCAACACGAGGAGACAAACACACATACACACACAAAAAAACTTACTTAGTTCGCAAATATGATTTTTTTTTCTGGACTGGGCCGCATTGATAGTAACTCTGGCACAAGAATAGGTAAGATAAATGCCCAACATGACCTATCTGAAGAATCTCGAACGCCTCATGCTTCTGCTCTGCTGAACAGGCGACACAACCACAACTTTCGTAAAATAGAAATCTTATTCAGCATCAGATTTACTGTTCGTAGAGTTATCTATAGTCCAAGACATTCTATCTTAAAGGGTCTTGATGAAACTGTTCTGGAGCTGAATGATAAAAAGGGGTTGCACACTGAACAGTACGTACTCTCTCGGAGTCTGAATTGTGCGGTGCCAGATGTATGCATTTTCTAAATGTACTCTAGACCAAGAATTATCTATAGATAACTTTTGACTTTGTCTTTTGACTTGAGTATCTGCTCAGAGAAAAAAATCAGCAATATCATTCACTTTGTGATTTTCTCAGTGAATTTGAAGGTCAGTATAGACAGAGGTATAGATATGGACAAGAGTCCATAGCCTCGAGGCTTTGCCAGGCCGGGACTGGTCACACAATAGATAGATGTTATCAGTAAAACCACATGGCTGACCCCTGACTCCATGGGATGCTTGCGGCCACGGAGCGCGGGACCAAATGGCTAACGTGCTCCAAACAAGAGAACAGCAGGAGATCAGAAACCAGTAAGGTTGAGGAAATCTGGCAACATGTCAGCTACAAAGAGCACTATAAAACAAGGATCCCGAATACACTGCAAAAAATGGCTAAACTTAGGACTCTCTACTTTCTGTTGCATTCTATGCGTTTTAGTATTGCGTCGATACAGAAATATAGTCCCGAGCGCAATAAAAAGCCACGCAAATCTTTTACAAAATCCCAATGATGTAAGGAGGAGAAGCAGTAGCGAGCAGCAGGAATTTGGGGGTCAGAGGTCATGGCTGGACGAAAGCAACGGGTGGAGGGAATAAGCAGGAATAATGGTGTACGATGAGAGTGACGAGGACGGGACTCAACAGCCTATAATTACGACGTGACTATCAGGACTCCATCAGACAGCTTTCTCTCTGCTTGTGGTGGACAGCAGCGAAAACATGCGGGAAGACAGGCCATTCCGCGGCCGAAAGAAAGCCGAAGAGGTATGGGAGTGGCAAAGATGATCGAGCACATGAAGCCTCACGCGTCCGGCTTTTGCAGTGAATGAATGAATTTTGTTCTCGTGGTTTGAAGTATGAAAAAGCGGGCTGTGTATCTTGAACACCGCCTCGTGTAGGTAGTGGAAATGAATAAAGGACAGGGAGGTGTTCGTGTCGTGTGAAATGCATGACAACAAGCTGAACAGAATATAGAAAAGGTACTCACTCGTTGGGGTTGCTGTTGTTGTACTTTGCTGCTAAAGATCTGATGAGGTCAGAGCAGTTTCTGTTCATGAGAGACTCCATGGGTTTGATGGCGCCGGGGCCACCGGGAAGGGCACCTACGCCCCCGAGCGCTGCCGGACTGAATCGGTCGTAAGCGGTGGGTATGGCGGAGGGCGGCGTGAAGGCGGGGTTGGGGGGTGTGCCGGGGAAGGACGGAGTGCGGGTGCGGTGGGACGCGGGAGACTTGGGGGACACTGAAGGACTGGGTGTAGCGTGAGCAGTTGTAGGAGCGTCACTTCCAGGATCAGGCGACAACCTCTCAGATTTAACGTCGTTGGTAGACTCTGAGGGCATCTTATCATCAGCGCGGATGCCGTTGGGCACCTCACGCCGGACCTTCTTGCGGCCCTTGACGCCGTAAGCTGCGGCAGCCGCGGCGTTAGCAGCAGCGATGGCAGCTTGTTCTTTGTCTTTGTGGAGCGGCGTGTTGTTGTTGTTGAGCGCCAGGTCCTGGACGCCCTCGCTCTCCACTTGGTTACCTGCAAAGAGAACACAGGAGGTTATTTTTCATAGATCACAATGAACAGGAAACATACACGCTTGCCTATACATGTTCCGTAGGTATGCTCTCTCTCTCCCTCACACACACACACACACACACACACACACACACACACACACACACACACACACACACACACACACACACACACACACACGCACGTGTCATTACGTCTACGTGTCTGTGTATAAAAATATGGAGATTAGTTAACTGTAGCTTAAATGAGAACGACACAGCTTCGTCGTAAAGACAAAGGGCAACACGTCCGTCGTGTTATAAGAGGCTTCCGGCACGCGTCTGCATCAAAGGAAGCACAGCGCGTCGCAGCCTCTCTTCTCGCTGTTTCATGCCCTTCACCTCACGCCCGGATGAGTCGAGAATATAATAAAGAAACCAGATAAAAAGCGCGAGCGGGTGAAGGGAGCGGGGTGCAGCTGGTGGCCTGACCTCTGCCATGTACTGACATGTCCTCGCCGCGGGGACAGACATTAGCCGGGACGGGTGCGGGGCATAACCCGCCCTGGGCCTCATGGTGGGGATCTCGTGCAGGCTCAGGGGACGAGGCTGCCGAGCTGGGGGTTCAAAGGTGCAATTTGGTGCAAAGGGGCGGCGTGCGCTGCCTCGAGGGGGAGGCTGCCTGCCGGAGCTGGGGGAGGGTATT
>BOPN01001303.1:172791-182791 GCA_017312705.2 Penaeus japonicus
CTTTCGACGCGTGTCCCCGCGGCGTGCGCTCGTTGCTTGGGGATTATAAAGTGGTGAATGTAGCTGTACGAAAAAAAAAAAATGTTGAAAGCAAACGTCTAGCACGAAGAAAATCGTAGCTATATCTGAAATATACTTGCTACCTTCCCCAAAGCCGCGGAGTGACCATCGTCCACTGACTTTTTAACTGTGCGTTCCGTGAGGCTCCGCGCTCTCTCTCCATCACAGCCTTTCAATTATCGGCGTTAACCGCGTTACCGTAACTCGGCGACCAGCCACCGAGAGCTTTTATCTGCGCAAGACGTTATCAGATAAACCATGATAGATTATATCAGCAAGCAATAATTATCAACCTATTTTTTCTCCCTATCTGCCGATCGGCTCTAGTGTAATTATATATAAAAACGCCCGGTGCTAAAATCGCAGCACAACTCTCCGAAAGTTCCTCCCGCGGCCAAAGCCTTTGCGTCGGATGAGATACGAAGGCATGAGAGAACAAGAGGTGATTCAATTTTCCTCGCACCACGATTTCGCTCGCCTTTTGTTTTGGAATGTGAGCTGGTCGTGGCGTGTATGGCGCCCCCTCCTGCACACTACATGTT
The DNA here is from genome assembly GCA_017312705.2 of Penaeus japonicus. NCBI lineage: Eukaryota > Metazoa > Arthropoda > Malacostraca > Decapoda > Penaeidae > Penaeus > Penaeus japonicus. Next base: position 173,394 of record BOPN01001303.1, read on the forward strand.
CACGCACCGCCTGTCACTTGCTCTCTCCTCGCTCAGGCTGTCTTAGAAATACTGCCTCAGCTGGAGATTTCATTTCTTATTGTTATCATCACATACTGCTTGGTTCTTATCATAATCAGATTTTTTTACGATTAATTGTATCATAATCGTCATTAAAAGCAACGATGAAATAAAGTACGGTAATGATGACAGTTTTAAACAAATTGTTTGAACTTAGATGAGGATGAGGATAGTATTGGTAGTGGTAGAAGTAAAAGTAGTAGAAGTACTAGTAATAGTAGAAGAGAAAAAAGGATAAAAAGAAAGGCAATTCAGAAAAATCGGGCCAATTAGATTATACCAGAAATGAGAAATGATAATAAAGATAATCAGCAATACATTATCATCAAAATGTTCAGATAACCATGTAAAGAGCAGTAGAACCACGGCGGTCGTCCTGTAGTAAGAATGGGACCTGCTCTATATACCTCAGGTCGAGCCCTAGGGGAGGTCACGGCGCCACGCCTTGCTCCTGCTGGGGCTGGTGAGAAGACGTCAAGGATTTACGTGTTGGGCCGGGATGTATGCTTGTGTGTGTGTGTGTATGTGTGTGTGTGTGTGTGTGTGTGTGTGTGTGTGTGTGTGTGTGTGTGTGTGTGTGTGTGTTTAAAAATGCATAGTGGGTCTGATGCATGTGTGTTTGTATGTCATGGACTGAGAGTAATGTTTGAACAGGCTTGTGTACTTGCCCCTGGAGTGTATGCATGCTTGTGGTAAATATGTAAATGTGGGTTCTCTTTTTCGGGCGTGTATGTGGGTTCCCGTGTGTGTCTAGCCCTACGTCTCTCTTATTTCACGTTGCAAAATTTTGAGTGTACAAGAACGTGAAGCCCTTTTATGTATGTAAGTACGTATGCTTCCATGTACACACGTGTAAGTGTCCAAGGCGTTTAACAACTCTAGTGCTAAAGAGAATGAGGAATGTTAAATCCTGTCGGTTTATTATCAACCTACTTATATTCTAAGGATTTTGTTGTTTCTTTCGCTAATGACTTATCAGTTTTATAAAGTAACATGAAAAAAAGGAACATCGTAATGGCAAGTCTAGGGCATGCCAAGGAAAGGATATTATTGCCAGTTTTCGTACGATTCAGCACTTACATGCTACACCCTGAAATTTAAGTGTGTAGGTGTTAACGCGAGAACCTGTGCTAAATACATACTCTGTTTTGACCATTTCTGGATTTAAGTCACCACTACGTACATGCGAATTTTCCCCTTCAGTCAAAGGATTTTGGGACGATTTCCCTCTGGCTATCAAAAAAGATAATGATCAAGTAAATGTTATTAAGGCTCAGTTTTCTTTCACACATTTTAATTATAGCCATTCTGGGTGCAATCAGTTGCTCCTAAGTAGTAAAGCGTTGATATAATTCGAGCTAGTCATGGAATAGGTAGAGAGTTTCCAGAAACTTAAGAGATACATGAAATCGTAAAGGCGGCCTGTAATTTACTTTAATTGTGGGTAATGGTCAGTGTGAACAACGCCATGACTGTGGTGAGTGTGTTCAGAGTCACGTACAAGTTAAATAACGTTGACCTTTGGTGTGTTAAAACCATATATTTTGAATCTGTTTATTACTCAAGTCTACTTTAGAGAATAAACTTATTTCGTCTGTCAACCAACAGACGACTAATAAACGTCAACATATATTTAATGTATTCGTAAGGAAGCATAAAAATTAACAAGGAAAAAAAGGATTTGGTGACCAGAGTGACCCCTGGCGAGATTATGTGCAAACAACCGTAGGCTCCCTATTGTCTTTGCCAAGATGAAATTAACCAGTAAATCCTAAGAGCCTCGCTCTGGCACGGGAAACTAACATCGAATTTTTCTCGGTGCGCGATGATGTTTGCTCAGGGCTCATTTAAATGTTGAGATATCCATTTATGTTCTTTAAAGTGTTTCACGGAGCTGCAAGATTAGAATCGGACGCGGGTGTGGGTATCCAGACATATGCATGAGGGCACAACGAGGCAGTTTAAGGCATGCAACAGTTTGCCACAGTAAAATCAAGTGTTTGCGGGGTTTAAGATCGTTTTCTTAATCACAGTGTACTGTTTGCCGTGTCAAGTTGGAGCTTATTCCGTTTCAATAATTCATTTAAATTGCCATTAGTCTGCGATGCCTACAAAGCTAACAGACATTTTGATAAACATTTGGTTCATTGTAATAGGCATCAGATGTTCAAAGAGAGACGCTCTGTAAAGTATGTCCGAGGCTCTGCATATATGGCTCCGATTTTATTTGCACAGTTTGAGTAATTGAGACAACAACGTCCCCATCAAAACTCCAAGCGAACTTTCCAGCAACGAACCATCTCCGCAAAAATAGACCCTTGAGCGTGGCCTGGCTACTGAGTGCACACCAAGAATTCCTCTGGAGATGATGGTACTTCTTATGCGTATCGTTTACCCGCGTGTCGTATCAAGAGAAGAATCTGAAACTGTGAGCCAAATTAAGGCGTAAGTGTCATGGTGGCTGAATCTGTAATCCCGCAGCTGTGATATTTTTCGCTTATGCTTTTCATATGGCCAGCTCTATTACCTCAGAAATCATATCCCACCGTTCGGGGTACCTTAAACCGAAACGCACATATAAAAAACCTTTCATTAAACAAGGATATTGAGTACCTTTTAGAGATTCAAAGCCATGAGAAATGCAAAGGACCGACCTTTTGACGACCTCTATAGATGCTTGGATGGACTCTATAGACAACAGGAGTCGCTTGTCAACGACCTGGTCCTCAAAGGATCTGATTCTCTATTCAAACAACATAACCTGGCGAACAGGTTGGCCTCCGAAGACTGAATTGACAGAGAGAGTTTATACGGTTATGGTAAGTAAAAAAGGAGTTGAATTCCACCTTTACATACATGAGAATAAAGAGCATTTTCCTTCTTTGAGGGGTGCCTTTCAAAGATTAACAGGTAAGCAATGTGGATCAATGAATTACGTATATAAGCTCGCCATTCTCAAAATAATTCATGAGTCAAATAGAAGCAAATAAATGTAAATAATTAGATAAGGAATTCAAAATATCTGAAAGCTTGCTCCATATCTCATTTACAATCTTAATGACCAGGAAGATGACCATGATCAGATTAAGAACATGTGTCTAGAATCTGCAATTCACTCTTAATTCAGATGTCCTTATTTTTTATGAATCAGTCCTAAGTTCCATCAATAGTGTTCCTAATATCATGGTGTATAATGAATGAAAAAAACAAAGAAGAAAAACACACTACGGCACTTGGTGTCACAGTAACCTGTATCAAGTGGTTAGGGTTACTTCTATCATTTAATAGTGGGAGGTCACTTTGCAATAACCCTAAGCATGCAAGTTTGAATGCAATATTTAGGTAAAACCTACTAAATCTAAACATATAGATTCTAGTTGTGTTTCAAAGTCGTTTACCGTGATAAGATGTGGACAATATTCAAATATACATTCTTAGAACCAAGAACACAGAAACGTCTTGATATTATAAAACAGGTCATTACATTTATAATTGTGCAGGCATTGTCTGTGGGGTCTAAATCAATTAATACCTGCACAAATGAATCTGACTTTCGTACTACGAAATACATTGAGGAACAGTTTATCAGTGTCAGAATAGTAGACGGTAGCATGTGGGCCACAGGTATTAATGAGTGGGAGCTACACGTCGATGGCTGAAACCATATTTAGGCGATCATGTGAGACTCGCAGTCGATCAATTCAGATTAATTCAGTGGTCATCTCTCCCTCTCGGAATAACTGATCTGAAGATCTATCATATTTATCCAGAAAAGTTAGCAATGCTCGTCGCGCGCTGTCGCCCGGGTGCTGGATGTAACACTCGCTTGTTTAATATCCTTAGACTGGGACTAAGGGTGTTAAGAGTCCTTACGGGACGCCCTGAACATTTAAAGTGACAGCCACTGATTTAAGGACTCGGTATGAAAAGAACTTTGTGTTGATGAGTATGCCTATTCTTAAGTACCTATGGGAGAGCAGAAAATGAAGTAAACAATTTATAGAGCCTGTAATTTGCAGGGTGATAGTGAACAGCCGAGTTTCTTTTTGAATTATATTAAATAAAGTGGAAATAAAGGCACTGTAATAGGGGTTGATGAGACAGAAAAACCCATGTAAGGTCCACATCATAAATACCTCTAGATCTGATTACAACCCACAGAGAGACACTTGTTGACGAGATCGACGACGCACTAGTGAGAATGGTTATGAACGTAATATAGGGGGACAAAATCTCGCATTCACTATTTTTTTATCCCCCAAATCTCTCTTTTTTTGCTGTCCACATAGCTTTAGGTTTAGTATATTTGTTTATTCAGCAAAACATACTTGGGATGATCAGGGTGACTGAGTCAAAGTAATTAGACGACTTGAGAATATACTGCCGAAATTAGTAAAGGGGAACCTGTACTAAGGGGACCAGTCCTAATGCCACTTGAGTGTGAAAGAACTGACCAGCATTCGAAAAGGTTTGATAAGGACTAAATAGAGAAGGAGATAAGGATTGCAGACCAATCATGAACTAGGGATTAGATGTTCAACTGCGTACTTTGAATTCCCCCATATGCATCTAGTTCTGGTTGATTCACTGGTGACTTCAACGCTCAGTAAAGTACAAATCCAAAAGATTTCACTGAATGGATGTTTTGAATATACAAGTTTTAGTGTGATGATTTGGTATAATGATATATAAATTTTAAAAGATAATGTATAATAACTATAACACAAAAGTTTTTTTTCTACGTAATAAAATACTAGAGAAAGCAATAACTGCACGGTGCATGAAAGTTGTCTTTTGTGTTATTTCTATACAGGTACCTTCATATATACTTTCGAGAACTCTGTCCCTATATTTATTCACACTTGGTAGCAGTGAAGAATTAATATCAAAGCAAAGAGATAACTTAGAACATATTAATCGACATGAATGAAATTATAAAATCCAAATTTCATGGGAATGATAGAAACATTAGAGTATTTCGAGAAGGAATAAATGTATTTCACTTAGTTCTTCGAGCAACATGTTTAGTTTTACAAAAAGTAGATCAAAGGCACATAGGCCATAAACAACACAATGTAGCACGCAGGGATGTAAAAGTAAGATATACGATACTGCAAAATGAGAACATAAACCGATATAAAATTGATATCAAGTGCCCTCTCTGAACCCACATTGTATTCAAGAGTGACCCAGACTACACCCTCACTGCTGCTTCCAACCAAATATACGATATCTAGCATCGCCCTTTTGTCCTGGCCAGGACATACTTAAAGCGGCATTATTCTATTTGTTAAACTTCTTTTGGAATCTCTTCTTCTCTATGACTCACAAGGTGCCGTGAAAGGAATTATACTTACTGAATAGAGGAGAGAAGGAACATACAAATAGTAAATTATTTTTTTGTAAGACTCGGGTCGTCAACCCACGGGAACATGAAGCCTCTCAATAAAGCAATTCTTGAGCTTTGCGCTCCTTGTGGCATTAGCATTAGTTCCGTACTGTCTATGCGACTAAAGCTGGTAATCAATTCACATCTATCACTGTATTGGTGTGATCAGTCTGTCCCTAATCTACACCTAGCTGAAGGTACAGTGGGCGTGGACACTATAAATTCTAAGTAATCCCATAGCCCCATAGCCTCTGATTTAGGGTCTGATCCTACTAGAGCGCGCATTGAAGGGATCAGCTGTTAGTGCTCGTTCCACTGACGGAATGGTCAAGGAGATTTTTTGAAGGCTGTTTGTTTATGAGGTTAATCCTCGGAGAGATCTTTTTAACATGTTAGTTCACCATTCTTTGGCTGATTAATACTGGAACTTTCAGAATGCTGTACGAAGCTTACTTTTATATGTATAGAATTAATTCCTCGTTTAATTCTGTATAAGATCAAGGAGTGTCGTCTGTCACAAATGCCTGGTATTGTTGAATTAAAGAAAATTACTCATAGAATTTAGGAATTCCTTGAGATGAAAAGGCCATTCCCTTCAGACAGCCTTTCACGCCCTCGTATGAAAGCCTTCGATTTATGACACGGACGGAATGAATGTAACTTTAATTTATGACTTGATAAATAAGGAATATCTTCTTAAAAGTGACCTCTGGCCGGTGTCGCCTTCAGGTTACCCGCTGGTTATTTATTGGTATATTTCCTTTTGTTGAAGTCTTGTACAGTGAACGATCTTATTCACAGACGGAACGCTTCGTGAGAGCCTAAGGAATATGTAGAGAAAGTTTTTTTTTTTCTTTTCTTTTCTTGCCTTGTTATATTATTTCATTTTTCTTAATAACAACAATAAGAACGTCTACGAAATATCACAACATATTATTTACAATACTGTGATCACACACACATTAAGATAAACACAGACGTCTTAAAGATGACTGAATGCACTCCATACGAATATCTGTATTTTCATATTTGTTGTGGATGGTTTAGGAAACAGGTCCTGCGCCATCTCTCCATTCAAGCAGTAGTGATGTTCGTGTTCGTTATACTCCATTGTTGTGACAGCATTTTACAGCTGATGTAGTATTTCTTGAGCCTTGGACTATCGCCCCTATGTAATAACTACGGAAAGAGTTATTTCCCGTTTGGAAATGCTGTAGAATATCAATGTTGGACGACTCGCATTGAATTCTGTGGCTGAATCTATGCTAACTAATGATATATATTTTGCAGTAAAACGAACACTGTATTATCACTTTTCTTGAGTTTGTGCTATCGATGTTTGCACTGGCAAGGGTCTGAAATTTGATAAAGAGCAGAGGTTGCAGTGTTCGACTCTGTGCAGGTCAAGAGATCATAGGAGACTTCTTTATGACCAACAGGAAAATCCAGTGGCGGCCTGTGACGTTGCTCGCCCTCGCTATCAATCAACCCATCGACCTTTTTTCTTTTGTTTGTTTGCTCATTCATTTTTCTTTCCCTTTCCGCTCACTCATTTCTCTTTTCAGAGTGTTTTACCGCAGGCGCGTTGAGACGACAGGATGGCACTTTGCATCTACTAGTGAGAGTAACTACTTCTTAGCATTAGTAGGAAACGGCTCTAGATTACCTGTTAGTAGAATAAGAAAAAGGTGGACTTACGGGAGTGATACCAAGCCGACTTACTGGAATAGCACCACTTGGGCCAGACGACAGCGCTGGGGGTATCCAGATCCGTCATGGCTCGCATTCAGCCTTCTTGGGTCACAACTTTCCGACGTGAGAGGTCTGCCAGGGGTCAGATTAGGTCACTTCACGTTGACCAACACTTGACCAGCAAGATGTAACATGCAGCCAACGCCTCGCTTGGAAAGTATATTCAAGGTCAAAGGCCTTAATTAAACTTTGACGATAGTTAAACCGAGCTCGATGTCACCACACGAGCTGTTAAGAACACTGATGTTTTTTCACCTCCACCACATTCTCGGAATCCATATATGATTACACTCCATTGGCATTTCGACAAATAAATCTTGTTTAAGCACAACAAGAAGAAAAGTATAATCCACTGAGCACTCTGGTGTAGGCTCCAGCAACAATAGCCACAGCGTGATCACTACCACTATGAAGAACTCTGTGGGGGCGAACGTTCCAGCGAGCAGTCGCGGAGGTCCAGTGATGACGAGGGACAGAGAGTCGGTGTGAACGGTATGGCGGCTGGCGCGCAACTGTCTACTCCCGCTACAGGTGAGCGAGCGCAGGTACACTGGACGGTGGAGGGCAAAGGGGGAGGAGGAGGTGGCGGCGTGCGTTCGTTCGTTCGCGCGTAGGTCCGCGGCGGTGGAGTGTGTGCGGGGAAGCCAGAGGCAGTTTGGACGCCGCAAGTGACGGTTGTCTGGTACCGTCGCTCCCTGAAGCGCGAGGCCTTGTTTGCTTAGCGTATTAGAGACGATGGTCCTAGCATAATTTCTCTTTGGAGCTTTGCAATGTATGAAGCTTGTGTTGACTTTGGAAGTAGGTTGATGTAATGAGTAAATATGAAGCGTAAATACAAAATACATAATTATTAGACAAAAGCTTTCATCATGTGTTTTTCTCGTAATTCTGGAGCGTCAAGTATTATAAGACTAAAGACGCTTATCCTCCGCGCTACGAGTGTTCGGTTTATGTAGCTGAAATTCTGGATAAATTGGGCAATTTATTTTTATTCATTATTCATTATCGATACTTATTTACTAACGATAACTGTTGAAGTAGAATTACACATGAAAACGGATTATACAATCTGAACATATTTAGCATATCTGGATCTGGCAGAGACATCATACGGCATGTTTTAGCGATGAATCAATACAAGATATTAAGATTTTGCCTGTAAGATATTAGAGTACGTTACCCAACCAACTTCAGTTAAATCGAGCAAAAATTATAAGAGTTTAAATTAACCGCAACGTGTGATTTTGTTGATTTTCACTTGCATGCGTTTTCCGTGAGTATCTTCACTTAACTTCACAAGGTATTATTCCACTGAACCAGATAGAGATCCAAATGTCTTTCGCCCGTGTTCCTCCTAACAAAAAACCAGGTCTACCTAATTATTTCCTAAAGTCTAGAAAATAGATTGGAATGGCGTTTAGCACGAATTGAATACAGCTTTTTTTCTGACTTACGCCTCGGGTCAACAACACTCCTTTCCATATAGAACTTCTAGGCTTTCCTATCTCGTTTCTTTATCTTCCACTTTAATTCTGACTAATTCGACTTCAATTACCCTTATGTTTAGGGGACTGGTTAGCGAGGACTTAATCGACCAGACCTTTGCGATAAGGTCAAAGGCTCTCAGACTAAAGATTTGAAGACCGACATTACAAAGTTAGTGGTCTTATCTTTTCTATAATTGACCGAACCCGTTGCAGACCATCTTACTGTCGGCCTGGCGTATAATTAAACTGTCACATAATTTGATAGGAGTTATGATGAAAAAATGAGATATGCACTAATGATGCAGAGACGGATGAGGATGAAATGTGTAACGAAATGTATGCAAATTTCCCAACACCATCTCAAAAACATGGAGCGAAATATATTAATATATTCTTACATTGACTATTCGAAGTTGCTACTTATTAAGAGACAATGCAGTAGTTAAGAAGTGTTTCTATATAATAGAATGAAAGTAGAAACAAAATATGGAAGAGGATTTAGCAAGGTAAATAACATGCAAGGAAAAAAACCCAGACATATCTTAGGGAAATGGGGACGATGACTGTGTTATTGTATGTTGGACAGGAGCGTGGGTTATACAAAGGTGGGGGTCACTAAAAATACCAGCATTATATATATGTATATATATATATATATATATATATATATATATATATATATATATATATATATATATATATGTATATAT
>BOPN01001303.1:192791-197791 GCA_017312705.2 Penaeus japonicus
CTTGCGCTTTAATTTTTTAATTCATTTAATATTCTTATTGTCTCTTATTACTAATAGTTACAGCTGTTACCTCTATTATTATCTCAAATATCAGTTTTAAAAGTATGTACAATATGAATGTTTGTAAATCACATCAGTACGTTCATGTTTAGAAGCAATGGCCACATTTCATGAATATAATAAGTAATATCATGTATAACATAAATGTAAATATAGAATTAGTAATATTCATAATCTCAATATTTGTAATATTACATATCATTATGAATATGTTATACAATATATACATACATATTCACCATATCCGCATACAAATATTTGATCCTCTATCATTTTGTCTGCATATCTACCCCACTGTCTAAGTCTAACATGACCTTCATTCAGTATAAAATGAACTCCCTTCCATCTGGCCGGCGTCCATCCATCACGGTCCCTATATCACTGGCCTCAGAAACGGCCCAGTGTCCTGCCCCAACCCCCCGCCTCCAGATAGATGGATCCGTCCATCCCTGAGCCCGCACAACGCCTCCATCCGTCTCGGGAGATGAAGACTCCTCCCTTCCCTTCAATTAAGCGGGACAGTGATTCCCTTCTGTCAAAACGCGCTTTGTCTCACGGCCCGATAACTCACCCTTCGGCCCGTCGCTCCATCATCGGGATCTCGTGATGCATGTTAATAATGTCATTACAGGGCATTTTTCCTCCCAGAACCTCGCCTCGCCTCGCGCTCGGTAAAGGTTTGATAGCGGCAATCTTAATTGATCTTCTGCGCGTGAAATCGAAGTGGAGTTAGAATTCATTATCGTTGCTCCCATATTTAGATTCTTTCTTAAGGCTATCAGTGATTGCTGAATTTTATATCACGGTGTAGCAGTTCTAATCAGCTAATTGACAGGGTCATTTCGTATTTTTAGCGAAACTGATCATCACTAGATGTCAAAAAATGGAGCGAGATTCTCCATTATTCTGTTTTAGAAAGTAAATGTAATCATAAATAACCTTATCAGTAAGTCTTAAGATTTGAAAATGCAGTTTTTACAACACTCGCAGACATCTTGCACGATCCTGAAGATGCGACACGGAACTCGAAGGTAAAGGCCTGCGAAATTGCTAACCTGTAAGCAGAGAATAAATTTTATTTAGCTTATGAACGCGGATGAAAAAAAAAAATGATATCAAGAAAGTGGAAATCCCTCTTGTAATGGACCTGGCACAGAAAATGCAATTCATCACACATGCTCTCTTAGGAAGCAAATTGGATGTACACTTGGTTACAAGAGCGACGGCCAGAACAACCAAGGGGGCTAGTTTGTATGCAAAGTGTTTTTTCCTCGCGGGTTATCTCAGTTTTCATCAATAAATTGATTCGTGCTAAAAGGTGGTTAACCATTCATATTATTGTCAAGGGGTAATTTGCCCAACGGAGTTCGTGTTATCGCCGATCACGCCTGTATCAATGTCCAGCAGTAAAGTACCAATTGTAACTTTGTTGATTGTTGGTGCAGGAGGTGCTCGACCCGGGGTCTGCGAGTGGTCGACGCTGCTGTTTGGATTACGTTTGGCTTTGTTTATTTTTCTTGATCACCATTTAATTGAGAATATCCCTCTGGGCGCTCACGCGGCCGCATGGACATAATCACAGTTAACTTGACCTTGTTAATATGTGGTTTGTGCATGTTACTCTTGGCATTTCCAAACGCGGCGTAGCATAACGCTCAGGGGAGATGCGGATAACACAAGACGTTTCTTCTGGTTTTGAGGGACAGAGGAAATTACCGCGGCTTAGTTAATATTCATGACACTCGTATTTACCAACGTCGGCCACAAAGATAGCTAAGCTTTCTTTACTTTTTTTTCTTTAACTCATCGTTGTCGTTCCAGAACTTCGCTCAACACTTTTCACTAGATTTATCATTGCGTAATTATCACTTTTATTTTCATTCGTATTCTTGCACGATAAATCTAAGCGTTTTAGATGCTGCCGTTCCCGCTAGTTAATGGTTAATCGAAACAGGATCATGCTTCTAAAATTACTTGCTGTTATCAAGAGGTTCTCAACCAACTTGTAATTGTTCCCTTTCGCGTTGACCAATAACAGCGACTCCTCACTCGAAGGTGATAGGAATGGCTAACTCGTGAAATTTAAGTGAATAAATCAAGAAATCCGAAAAGTTTCAACGCACCGAAGAATCCCCGTAATTGACTGTTAATTATAATCCCCTGTTCGAATCAATAGCAACCGACCCTACTTGCACCCTGATTGATAGTGATTGCATCCCCCTGAGGTCCGTGGGTGGATGATAAGATAAATAACAGGTTGAAATTATACCACGAAGAGACAGAATTATACCACACCCCGCTTCGACGCTTATCAAGAGAGCATTTTTTTCTCCCCTGGCTGGTCGTGACGAACACCGGGGAGCCGTCTACAAATTAAGCGCTCTCACCCGCTCCCGAAAGTCAGCTGAGCGATCCCAGATATCCTGTGGTGGTCGGTCGCAAACCTCGTCGGATTCGTGGGTGACGCGGTGTAAAGGAGCCCCTGTAGAAGTGATGGAGCACCTCTCACGGCCCTCGATGTACCCTTGCATAAGGAGATGCTCGGAATTTATTCATGCGGGCTCCATGGCCACGGCTCGGACTTCCTGAATTCACGCAACGGACAGGGAAACTTTCCCATATTCCTGTTTAGTTTCATTTAATTTATGATACTGATAATGATAATACCGGTCGTTATTATCATTACTATTATCATTATCATTATTATTTAGTTGTCGTGATTCTACTACTAATACTAATGTTACTATTACTACTACATAAACTACTACAAATTATAATATTGATGATAATAATAATGTTTTATATCAATATTAGCATAATCATAATTATTATTATTACATTTATTGTTATTTCTGTTATCATTATCATCCTTTCAGTATAATTAGTATTATCATCATCCCCATCCTCATCATTACTATCATCATCTATATAATTTCTGTTCTTATCGTAGTTTTTAATATTTTAAATTCAAAGTAGTAGTTTGTAGTATGAACATTATGAAAACGGTTGTTTATTTTATAATACATTAAAATAAGCACTGGCAGCATCATCGTTTTTTTAATATCATGATTAGTTATACACTAATAATCGACAGTCGACGATAGTTAGGGAAGACGCCAGAAGTCATCAGACCATTAAGCGTGGGTTAGTCTAGTGAGTCTGACAAAGAGTTTAAATCCTCAAAGTTAACCGTAGATTAACATGAAGAAAGGCTTCGTGCGTGCAGGATTCCACGTCTTCTGGCTACTTGTGCCCTTGTGAAGCCTGTAATAAGGTGGTCTAGATGGTTATAATAATGGTAGCATTCAGACCATCTTGATTACCAGGTCTGAGGGACAGGAACTGACCGAGCATGGCAACGGGGATTAGCACGAACCAGGTTTAGGGATTAATAAGTAGTTTATGAGAAGGGGATTAACACGAAGTAGCAATTCCGATGATCTCTGTGTTGACGGCGATGACTGTGGGATTTCGAGAGTAATCAAGTCACTTAGCCGGCGAAAGACAGCGGTCTCATTTCCGTGACAAATTTCCTGAGACTGACAACATCTCAAGGGTGAGTTCATGTGGAGAGCTCCGCTGATCAAGGCTCCTGATGCGGCTACTTCTTAACAGGGGAAATGCATCCTCTTTCGCAAGCGGTTATAAAGCAGCAGCTCTCGTGCAGACAGCAGCATCTTGAGCAACATTAAGTACACTGCCTGCAAGATTCACATCATGTGGTAAATGAGAACGAGCTATTCGATCTTGTTTATCTTCGACTCATAGCCTCCGGGCGAGGCAGGTGCTCCGCCAGCCTTCATTTGGCCGTTTAATGCTCGTTCGTAACTCGTGTGTGGCCATCCAAATATGTCATTATTTCGTACTCCTTCCATCTGACAGATCTTGATTAAAGTTGACCCTTGTCCTGCGTCTTTTTATGCGATTGTTCTCTTTACTTCTGCAATCAGTTTTTCCTCCTATTATTTTACGTGAAGTTGCAGTTATGAACCCAGTGACTTTGCAGCTACAAAATATCGATGATTTAGGAAACAAACAAATATTAATAACAATGAAACAGATTGGATGTTGACTTTATCTAAAAATAATACTAAACTAGAGTAGAATTATCCCAGGCGTGCTAGAACATTGCGTTGTTCGATCAGAAATACTTACAAGGAAACAAAGGCTGATGGGTTCAGAAACCTCGGCCCTAGAGTATAGAAACTTTCAACTGTGACCTTGTGTTACGGTGTGATATATTACGGAGTGAAGTAAAGAGAGTGACCTGTATGTACCCACTTGCTGGGTGTACGTACTCTCATGTGTCTCTCATGTGTACCATATATTTACCTGAATTACCAACTCAACATAAAGAACAGCTTTGGTAAGAGTCAGAATCATGTGCAAGGCAGATTTTCATGGCACGAAAGATACTACCAAGATTATTCAACCCCGTGATAGCTAATTATGTAAGATGATACGATGCAATGAAACTCCCATGCTCTAGTACCGGGGGATGGAGCATTGCAGCCTTAAACTATTATCAACTGGCCGAGTGCCATAAAGGGAAACGCAGTGCTAAACAGGAAGTTGCGCAAGCATATTTTCTTCTGCATTCCTCCTTAAATGTAATTCTGGAAGGGCACAGGATTATCATCTGCAACATTAGGGTATAGAAAAGAGCATATTATTACTGTTTACTCTCCCAAGGTACGAAATAAGATATGTAATTACTACCTGGCATAACAACTTACGAAGGGAGGGGCGCAGTGTACCTATCTAACAAGACAAAGTTTCTCGGGAAAGGCAGGGGTGAACTCACCGGGGCAGGGTACTGCACGGGCGTCGCCATGATACCTGGGGTCATGTCTCCTTCGGCTATCTGAAAAATAGATAAACCATTATTTTGCAAACAGGTACATTAATAGTCATCATGATAAACGCATAGCATATAAGTG
>BOPN01001303.1:207791-215291 GCA_017312705.2 Penaeus japonicus
ATATAGTGATTACAGCGGTATGTGCATTGTGTGTATATAATGCAGTGAAGACAGGTTGTCATAAGCAGGATAGTTACCTCGCGAATGGATGTTTTCCTCTTGGCAGTGGAAGTGCTATGAGGCCCCTTGCAACGACCAGGACTCATGATATTATCCTAGTCATGCACTCTTGCAATAATTACATCAGGGATAATCACTCATTTCGTACAGACCGGCTAAGGGAGTCGGAGAAGAGCGTCCTCTCATTAAAGCTCCCGGCAGATACAGAGGTATGTCTTCACAAAGTACAATAAGAAGCCAGTTTGGGTTCTTGACTTTATACGTGATACGAATAAACAAATGTTCATGGCATCAACAACATCACCTGTTCTCAGGTCGAAGAACACACCCACACTCATTTGCATAAATTAACAGTAAGAGTTTTCTAGCCTGACTGACTGATGGAAAACCTATATGCAAAAACCTGACACCATGAAGTCATTAATTATAGATTCATGGTCCTTAACTCTCACTCGGGAGTGCTTACGGTATCAATTATCAAATTAGAAAGCTATATTAATTAATCACTTTTTGCCTTTGGATATAAGACGGTCATTGCTACCTTTGAACTGTTGTTTTAATATTCATATTTTTTTAACAAGACAAGCATTATAATAATATCCGGATATATGACTGAACATGTCAGCCTGTCCTTACTTTACCCTCGTCTTAAATAGAACAGTGCACACTTCCAGTTTCTTCCATTTATGCTCCAGCGTACAAAATACACACTCGGCAGCCACCTACCAAGTGAAGCACAGACACGCACTGTACAGTGTACACATATAAGTACACACACACACATACACAGACGCACATACATATGTAGACATATATATATATATATATATATATATATATATATATGTATATATATATATTTATACATATATGTATATATACATATATGTATATATATGATATATTTATATATACATATATATATATATATATATATATATATATATATATATATATATGTATATGTATATATAAGTATACATCTATATGTATGCATATGTATATATATATATATTTATATATATAATATATATATATATATATAATATATATATATATGTGTGTGTGTGTGTGTGTGTGTGTGTGTGTGTGTGTGTGTGTGTGTGTGTGTGTGTGTGTGTTTAAGCGTGTGTGTGTGTGTGTGTGTGTGTGTGTGTGTGTGTGTGTGTGTGTGTGTGTGTGTGTGTGTGTTATATATATATATACAAATATATGTTTATATATGATATATATAAATACACACATGTACATATATTTATATATACATATACATATATATATATATATATATATATATATATATATATATATATATATATATATATATATACATATATATATGTGTGTGTGTGTGTGTGTGTGTGTATCTATATGTATATATATGTATATGTATAATATCATACCGACAATACAGTAATACATAATAATGCAGCCACAGAACTGACGACGCCAACAACAGCAAAAGAGAAAACGAAAGGCCTTGTTCGTTGCTTACGGGCGATATTGGTATTCTCAATAGTGCATTGAGCTGCAATTGCTGACCTTGAAAATAGCATTCAATTGAAGTGTCGACAATATTTCGACTGCATTGTTGGCGGTTGTAGTAGATCCAGTCGTATCCTTAATTTTAGTAATGGTAGGAATATTAGTAGTAATAGTAGTAGTAGTAATACTAGTAGTAGTAATAATAGTAGTAGTAGTTGTAGTAGTAGTAGTAATTGTAGTAGTAACATTAGTAGTACTACTACTGCTAAAAAGTAGTGAATGAAGTAGATATATACAGCCCGTCAACATTTTACTATTTTTTTTTTATCTTACAGAGCAAATCGATCTGGAAATCCCGAAGCTTGATTACCTTCATTTTCGTGGCAGAATAATACCAAGAAAAAAGTCCTATCAAACTCACGTATGAAAAATGAGCGAAGCACACTCGTCTACCGGAAGTGATGCGAGCCATTGTTTCCTGCCGCGAGTGATCTCCATTCATGAAAAGGCGAGGCAACCTGTCGTAATTCCTTGCGATTCCCGCACAGGATGCACGCCAAGACCCCGCTGTCATGAGTCACCGGAACATTCCCATTCAGAACAGGAACATTCCCATTCATGCGCACTCAGGTCTCTCGTGTAATTCCTGTCGGTTCCCACGAGACCGGAAGCGGCTTGACCGTGAGAGCTCCCTGGCTGACCCGTGCCCGCTTCCCCCTCCCCTCCCCCTCCCTCCTACCTGCGAACTCCTTCCTCCGGCGCGGCAGGTGAAGGAAAAAAGCCCTTTGTGTTTGTTGTTTTTCCCTTTCTGATTACCGAGAGTGAGTTTACTGCCAGGTTTATTTGTTTTTAATATCATGCATTCTAATGTTTTTTGCTTATTGGTTGAAACTGATCCTTTTGTGTTCAATATGTATATATATTATATATAAATATATATATATATATATATATATATATATATATATATATATATATGTATATATATACATACAAACATATGTATGTGTGTATGTGTAAGTGTGTGTATATATGCACACACACACACACACACACACACACACACACACACACACATATATATATATATATATATATATATATATATATATATATATATATATATATACACACAAAGATGTATAATGTGTGTGTGTATATGCGTGTATGTATGTATATATATACACACATATAGATATATGTATATGTATATATATATATGTATATGTATATATATATATATAATTATATATATATATATATATATATATATATATATACACACACATCCGTGTGTGTATGAGTCTTTGTGTACATTTGTGTACATATTTGTATATATATATATATATATATATATATATATATATATATATATATATATATATATATATATGAAATTAATTTAACCTTAAATACAGTATGATTATTTAATTTGTCTATATCATACCATTGTCCTTTACATAAATACATATGTTATATATAAAAGCATTTACATATCGCCTACATGCAATGTGTACGCACGCGCGTACACACACACACACACATACACACACACACACACACACACACACACAGCGTAAACCCTCCCCGCACAAACACCGCGACGTGATCTTCCGGCCCAAGAGCGGATTTATTTCCTCCTGTAGTGATTACAGACGCCGCCACTCCGGGCGCAAGAGGGCATGATTCCGGTCGTATTCCCAGATATTCCCACACGGCCGGAAGGAGTGGGAATGAGCGGGGTAACCACGTGCTGCTCGATTCCCGGACGGCGGCTCGGCGGGCCACGGGTCACGGACGGCATTTCACGAGTTTCCTTCGCGATCAGTTTGTTTCGTCCGGGCGAAGGCGGCTCCGTGGCGTTTCTAATGTCGGGGAAGATGTAATGGACGCATGCTAGACTTCTTCGGCAAGTGTCGCCGTGTATTTCTAGTCATGAAAAAGAAGATAGGTAATAGGTTTTACTGGGAATACGCTGTGATTACATGACAGTGGTTTAAATCCAGAGACCCGAAGCTGATCTAACCTTATGAGCTTCCGACCGACGCTGATTGCAACATAATGGCTATCGGAAGTGGGTGGACGCGAACGCACGACTCGGAGCCAAAGGTGTGCGGCGGTATTGTACAAATTGCGCTGTTTTTCTCTTCAAGTCGTTTTTGCGCCTAAGTCCTCTATAGTTCGACCAATGCATCTGCTGGTGCACCTTTGAAAGGCGTGCGGGTGTTACTCGGAGTAATTTGAATTCTGCTGAGAATGCTTCATGCTTGCTAGTCATTATGGACGCGCTGTTGGTGCAAGGCTCTGCGAGAAGGGTCTATTAAACCAGGTTTGTGCTTTACCGGCAGGGTCTATGATCGACCTCAGTCAAGGGCACCTGAATACTGTTGCTTTTGCAACCAATTTATTGTTGTGTGTTGCTGTAGTTTCCTTGATCCCGGATACTTTTTAGGTCCCTTGTTTCTACTACCTATCATTTCCGTCGGTACGTTGATATTTTCATGTTTTGTATTATACATTCTGAAGGGATTTTGCAATATACCAATTCAACGAATATAAAATCTGGGAAAATATTCGACTATAAACATAAGATGAACATAAGTGTATGAGAATGTAAGCCAATCAGGATTATGTTTCTTAGTTATTAAACGTGAATCATTAAATTATTTGACTGTAAACTGAAAGATCAAATTGCAAAGTTGTAAGAATCAGTGATATCAAGTTTTTCTTTTATGGCAATATGCAGTCTACGGTAATTGCCTGCGCTCTTTTATAGACTTTTTGGGGTTGGTGTTCTGAGTCTCATTTTCCTCAGCATTTTGATGTTCATAATTGTATCATAGACATCATTTGCTGATAACGGATATTTTAATTCGGATCATATTAAAGGGTCTAAATATAATTTTGTACATATGTGTGTGTGTGTCTGCGTGTTAAACAATTGGTATTAAATCCCTGTACTATATTCCGACATCCTTTTCACATAACCAGTATCTAACACATGGATATCTTGGATTTATGTTACTGCAGTCTAAAAAAAATAATACCCTGGGTAAGATTTACTCTGAGATAATCTGCAATCAAGGTTAACCTCCCTTAGACATGGTAGCATATATGAATCTAAGACAACTAGATTAGGAGTCTACAATGAGACCATGAAAATCAGTCACAGAGAATGAAAATCAGTCACACTCCCTTTGTTAATACGAGATTGGTGAACATGGGGGAGAACCAGATAAAGTTAACTCATATTACTACTTGATCTAACTCATTTGATATAACAAATACAATTGGTAGTTAGCATCCTCGCACATGTTAGGAAAACAACCCAAAACTATATAGTACGCGATTTTCTCTTTTCATAATGGAAATAACCTGAATGGTACACAAGAATATAAATCTACTACGACCTGTGTATCTTATCTATTCTAATACATCTGCTCTTAATCGTCATTTTTCATTTCATATATTCTCCATTACAATAGTTTAAGGGAAAATGGTGGATCACCAAATCTACGCTGGTTGCCCGCCACTTTTAGCTGAGTTGCGTGAAGGTGTTCGTGCAAGTGATACAGCAGAAACGTGTAACCTCACAGCGACGTGTAAAGCGTAGCCACCCGGTAAAGATTCGGTGTACGAGGGGTGCGAGGTGGATGGCGGGGAGGGGGGGGGGTGTTGTCGTCGTCCACTTCCTTGTTCCGCAGTGTCATTCGGACTGTACGGGTGAGCGCACGCCTCGTGACCAAGTAATGTAATAGTCCGAAGCGAGTCCACGCAGTCCTCTTGGGCCACACGGTACTCCAGGGGCCACTAAGTACTATTGGGGCCACGCGAGACAGCCATTACCCCGGGTGTGCTAGAAGCCGTGCTGGCCACTCGGTACCTCACCACCTTTTCCAACAACAAACGGATGTCATACATTACACACACTTAGGTCGTGGATATTGGCGGACCAATTATTTCTGATGTGGCAATGGATCTGTCTTTTTTATGTTTTTTTTTCTTCGTAATACATTTGTCATTAAAGGTATAAAATGATCATCTTCACTGATTATGACACGATGAAATAAAGAAGGATCTCTCATGCGGATTTTTTTTTCTAAGCAGGAAAGTTTTTAATTTATATCACTTGTTAGAGCAACTGACCCATTCGTACCTTAAGAGCATGCCATTAATTATTTTCTCTATATCTAGTCTTTTTTACCAACTGTCAATAGTTTCTTTTTAAACTATTCGGTCCTTTAAGGAATGATATATCAAACAAAAAACAAAAAAACGATCACATGCAGGCGCTGTCTTTGATTCACAAACGGGGCCTCCTCGACGTGATATTGAAAGCGTTTTTGTACACACGACTGTCATGCATTGAGGATATTTGACTGGTATCTGATAGCGAAGCATACACATTTAAAGATTATTCCTGACCTGTAATCCTGAAGATATTACAAATAGAAATAAGAAACGGTAACATTTAAAGTTCTTAACAAATAAAACTGTGACACAATTATTCCTCTGTTTAAATAACTATCATCTACCCAAAACCGTATCCGTACAGGATATAGGACTAGAATTACGGCTTATGGTTCGAATAAATTAGCATTAAAAATACATGCACAAAATAATCTCACTGGCGGTGTATGAAGCTCTAAACAGTAAATCACCGCTGCTGCAATAACTACCGAAATATATCATGTATAATTCATAAGGTAAGGAAGGAGACTGGCTATCCGGTGAAATATGTTACTTTTTAGAAAATCTGTTCCCCTTTTCGTTATAAGAGCGTAAACTGTACAAAAGGTTCATCCACTATCAAGGTTGTCATTAAGCCCGGCCTAATCAACGGTCGTCGCGGCACACTTTTCAGTAAAAAAAGGTCGTTTTTCACCTACCCTGTGTTATTAATCGTCTGGGTTCGTGAAAACGATAAATTATGTTGAATTAATGAAGCAGATGAGAAAGCTCATGAATGAAGCGGAGGAGAGAGAGAGAGAAAGAGAGAGAGAGAGAGAGAGAGAGAGAGAGAGAGAGAGAGAGAGAGAGAGAGAGAGAGAGAGAGAGAGAGAGAGAGAGAGAGAGGCGGAGGTGACACTAGAATTAAAACCCGTAAGTGTCTAGAAGGATCTGAAGAGTGATGCTGCCATGTGACGAGTCAAGGGTTGTAGGGAAGAAAACACGCCACAATGAAGAGTGATACAAGGTTAACGGGAGGTGAATTGCGGTGGCCTATTTTGGAACGTTGGTGTAGGAAGGCTTAAGAGACCTTGCTGGAGTTGACAGGCAGAAGTAATGCAACTGGCAATAAAAAATGCGAATCTATATGACATTATAGACCAATCAACCATAAACAATTAACAAAAGACACCAGAAAGCAAATTCAAAACAATCATAATTCTGAAGAATATACACCTACGACTACCACAAAGATAACTCGACCTCATGCTAACGAAAGGAAGCAACGGAGATATTAGAGGGAAAGGGAAGGGAGGAGGTAGTCTCACCGCTAATGGTTATGATGGTAATTCAGTTGAAGGAAACCGTCCTTCACCAGCACGTAGTTCAATATTCCCAATGCATTATTCGGTCGTTCGTGCTGCATGGAGGTTCATTTCGACGGTCTTCAAGGTGTCATTATATTTATTTTCTCTTATCGCCTCAATGAATACGGCGGTCGGCTATCTCTGCTGTCGAAAGATTTTGAATTTTTTCGCTCTCGCGTTTCAAAACTGAGGAGGAAGATATTTTTGTTTACATGATGTTAGCTGTAAAGTCGATTGTGTTTTTGCTTCGGGATTTGCATGGTTTGACTAATAGTGTTCAGTTCTTGTGCTATAGTACACAGGCATTGGGAAATTTGAATTATTTTTATCATAATTTACAAGAGTGAAGAGATAGGTTATTCTGTCTAACGTTGCTCATTTGATATACGAATATGTAAAGTTAATATGACTTGTCTTG
>BOPN01001303.1:220291-222791 GCA_017312705.2 Penaeus japonicus
TTTATTCTTCATGCAGAATTATGCTCCGCCGAGACCCTGATGCTGTTGGACGGAGTCAGGGCGTAGACAAACGAGCAGTAAGCAGCGACTCCTGGTGGTATCCGGACCCAATTTATGAGTTCTTTACGAATGCCCCAAGGAATCAACAAATCACCGGTTGAAAACGCGGACAGGACAGTGTACCCTCATCAAACATCCCTTCCCTGCCACCCTTAGAGAGCCTCCTCCCCTCTGCTTCCCTTCACCTTCCGTCACCCCTATTTTGTAGCCCCAGCCGTATCCTCCTTCACCCACTCTCTTACTCCGGCAACACCTTCCCCCCTTCGGTGTTAGGTTCCCGCCGGCTGAGCCATGTTGGCACGTAGGGAAAAGTCCTCATGCATTACAAGCGTGGCTCAGATTACACGATACGCTTCACTCCTAACAAATGTTTCAGCAAAAGCTATTCAGATTCTGAATGCGACGCTGTACACGAGGTTCTGCCAGGATATACTATTAACTTGTAAACGAGATAAATATCGTCTCTGACGGTTTGTTCGCTCGAGATCTTTCAGCTTGGTTAAAACGCAGCTTAAAGCGGGACTCCGAGACGACATGGCTAGAGATCTTGCAGACAAATACGTTACGTTGCGACTTTAAGTCCTTCCCTGTATCGTCTAGGCCCACGCCCACACCATGGAAACTGACGTTCTGTTTGTCTTTGGAGTCAGCCTCCTTGTGTTGCTTTATTTAAAATCTATTCAAACCCGCCTAGGGAGCGGCGAACACTTGAGTCATAAGATATATAAAGGAAACATCTTGGAAAATAATATTGCAATTGCAATAAATATTCGCCACACATACATGCAGTGTAGCAAGTAGAAAATAATTAGCACCCTGAAAAATGGGGCCTAATTTATGTATGTCTGTTATTCAGTAAATATATCAAATCATACCAGCCAGTAGAAATATCGTTTCAGGATCATTAATAGAAGACAAAAACAAGGTGCAGTGCTAACTGTTCCTTGGCTCCAATCCCCGGGGCCTCGTCTCTCCCCGGTAAAGTAAAGACAAATGCTAATTGTTGGGGCAACGATGTCACTTTTTATCCTCACATTTCAGAGACACCAACAACTACGTTCAAGTACCGACAATTAAAACGACCCAAATTGTCCGTCTGCAACAGCTAACAGGCGCAGAAACATCAGCTTGTGAAAACGCAAAAAAGCTCCAGGCATGTTATGTTGGTAGTAAAGAATGTCTGACTAATTGGGTGTACAGAGAGGCAGCAGAAAGAACACCTGGCTAGTTAAGGCGAATGATAAGTGTCTTGCGAGGACAGAGGATATATGACAACTCTTTGTGCACAGGACAGACTAAGCAGGTTTGTGTATATGCTTAGGACAAAACATGGCCGATCTTCCGACTGAGGAACAAGCTTACGTCTTACAAAGGATTGAAAAGCCTGTATCTTATCTCACGGGAGAGAGAGGACTGTACATTATCAAAGATACTGTTCTATATGACAGCCATGGAAATTAATTGCGGATGAGGATAAGACACTCTAGATTATACGAGGCTGTATAAGACTGGCAGGTTTCATAGTCCAAGGCAGCCATAGCTTTAAAGTGTGATGAAGCTTGTGGTTGAGGTACATGTAAGAATACTTTGAAATATCTCTGAACGCTAAGCAGTGAGCCTTTAAAAACGTCTCGTAGAAAAGAGGTGGTATTCGTTGCAAGAGAAGTTCATGGAATCAAAGACAGATATTCATTTTGGAATCCGAGGCTATTCTCGCGGAAATCATGTTTGTGGATTGGAAAAAAATAATTACATCCGAAAACAGAAGCGACAACAGAGAATAACAATGATGATAAAGAAAAGTAAATACAAATAGATGCACAGTCATTATGTTCATTTAAAACTTCTGTTCGTACATTAATGCTCTTTGATATGAGAAGCGAACCCCTTTTGTAAGGACTGGATTGCGAAGGATAAACGAAAATAAAACAGACATTGTCTTTATTCATTCTTTAAATATGATTTAGCTCACAGTAGCTTCAGGTAGAGTAATGTGACAAGTAAATAACAATCAGTTTCTAGTTACAACATATGCAGACAAAAACTAGATGCATTCAGATCTCTATATAATATTCAATGAATATATCTTTCGGACTTTCTCTCGGTGGCAATACATTATTCTACAGCCCATGGAGTTTTCTTTTTCGGTTCTAAATTCAATGTTAGGGGACTGCACTGGGGGAGCCAATCTAGCAGGTTAGTTACTTTTGGTGTGTCATTTCCAAATGTGTTTATGGTAGCCTGTACAATCAATTATTTCCAGGCGCCGAGATCAAAGATGGCTTCTGCAGTATATGACAAACTGCACATCACATAAATATAGTTACGCATGCACATAAAATTGCGTCAGCCGAATTGCTATTTAGTGTAATTACATGTTTAAACCTGCACACATTACTCATCAGATTAGGACATTGGATGTTAAAGCGCTTGATGATTC
>BOPN01001303.1:255291-260291 GCA_017312705.2 Penaeus japonicus
TTCATTTTTCGATTTTTTGGATTTATATACTTCACTGTTTTTCTTCTTCTCTGTTTATCGTAAAGATACCAATAATACATTAATGATCTCTCTCTCTCTCTCTCTCTCTCTCTCTCTCTCTCTCTCTCTCTCTCTCTCTATATATATATATATATATATATATATATATATATATATATATATTCATAACATCTGCTTGTGAAATGGATGCGTTTTAGAAATATATACAAACTGGAATCCATGTAAGAGATGCTTGATTAGATGTGCTCGTAACACCTGGGTTCTTTGGATGAAAATATTTTGAATATTATCAAATTCGTAAGTTTTGCTTTAGAAACAGCTGAACAGACAGAAGATAGGCGATATGCGCTCCCGTGGTTTAAAAGAAATTGAATAAAGTAGTCATACTCATCAAACCTTAAGATTCATGCATTCTTCGGGCACTCACACACACACACACACACATGCCGCACATGCATGTATGTACGTGTGTGTGTGTGTGTGTGTGTATGTGTGTGTGTGTGTGTGTGTGTGTGTGTGTGTGTGTGTGTGTGTGTTGTGTATGTGTGTGTGTGCGTGTGTGTGTGTTTATTTCAATGCAGTGCCAACTAGTTACTGAAAAAAAGTCTAAATTTACGGTATTCCTAACTAGGGTGCTCTTAAATGACCACATGGTTCCTATAGACGGAAGTGAATAGATATAGATGTGGTAACGCATGGCAATTATGCAAATGATAAGTGAACACACATGAACGCGTCAAATATGGCCACAACAAATAATATATATCCTTTGTCTTTATAATACAAACACTTACACTTGTTTCCAACGGGAGACACATAAGCAGGCGACCAAAGACCGGCATATAATCACAAGCACAAAACCTAGAACAAATACCAAAGCACAAGACGTCGCGAGGCGGGCCAGGAGAGCAAGCATCCCAGAGGTCAGACATCGCAGGGAAAAGACCCACCCGAGGCAGCTGGCATAATTCCATTTTGGTTATCCTGCCGCGAGTGTGGGGCCCTGTCATCATTCTCGCACGCTTTTATGAAGGCTGGGTTCATTGGGAGGTGTAAGTTAGTGGGTTGTAATTTATGGTGAGAGGAGAAAGTATGATGGAACGCAATAATAAGGCATACAAAGCTAATAGCAAGCCTCGCTCAACCTCGCTATTCTGAAATCCATTACTTGACACTCGCAGCTTTCGTGTTTGGGTGAACTTCCCTTCAGCGAAGCGCCTGTTTCGAAGCTGGTATGTGAGGTAGAGAGACTCGAGACTGTGAGGTCAGCTTCATCGACCCGAAGAGTTCGTAGAACATGTAAAGTGTAGAGTTAATGAGATGATGCTCAACACTTTATGAGGGCAACGAAGCAAGCCGAGGCACAAATCCGCGTGCGACTTTATGCATGAGAGCCAGTAATCCCGTGACTGACTGCGTGCTGGTAACTACGTCCGGATCACCATTAGTGCTGTTAGGTTATTTGTTTCACGTGTACCTGTAATTCAGGTAATGAGCTTGCTTGTTTTGAGTTAAGTCTGTGAAATGCTAGTTCTCTTGGAAGAGGCGTTGGGATGAGAATTCTCCTCTCCTCCATAATTACATTTTGTTTATCAAGCTTGCACAAACCTATTCAGTAAAACATAATATGAAGGACTGTGGATAATTGTAATAATCCTTCCTTTCTGAGAAAGAAATTGGAAATAAAAATAAATTATGTTTAAGTCATAATGTTTTCATTGGCAGACATTAATGTCTTTTGATATCAAATCTGCCTGTATGCGAACAAGGTTTCCGAAACGGAATGCAACTTTGACGTTTAATATAGCGCCCGCAAGAAAATCACGGTCAGGGATTTCCCGTAAAGCTTATTTTTATATAAATCTTTTCATATCATTTGCACTGTATACAATCCCCAGCTATTTACCTTATCCCCTGTTTAGAGATCGCGAGCATAATCCTGCCATCAACGTCGAGGCATTCAAACCTTTGCCAGAAGATGCTGACGAGACATATATGAGTTACGGACCGGGAGGCACCTCCATAAAACCTATACAGCTCAACCGAGTTCACAAAAGCTTGCAAAATTGAAGCTGCAATGCTCGGATAAAGGCCCAGCACACCCCACAAAGTAGCAGACAACCCGACGGGGGGCAGAATTCTCCTTCGCTTTTTGCTCGTTCTCGCGGACCCCGGTGACGTCACCCGCTCGGCAAAGTTATATGAAAGGCACGAGAAACGTATCTTAAGAGAGGTCACAGGTCAAATGAGGCTGGCCTGGAATAGCCTGGCATAACATTAACGATGGCCGTGGTTTTTGATGAGGCGCATGGAGGGATATGATTTATGATTTATATATCATGTCTCACTATCACGGCCGACTGCTGGAGGAGCTCTGCCGGGTGTGCTTACATGTGGGGGTGTGAGGATACGTACACATTGAGG
This sequence comes from Penaeus japonicus, assembly GCA_017312705.2. NCBI lineage: Eukaryota > Metazoa > Arthropoda > Malacostraca > Decapoda > Penaeidae > Penaeus > Penaeus japonicus. Next base: position 257,737 of record BOPN01001303.1, read on the forward strand.
ATATCCACACGGCGAGGACACTTACATGGCGAGGCGCAGGTACTTCAAAGAAGACGCTTTACATATTTTAAGATATCTGGGTGATATACAGTGAGACCGCCATTCTGGCGAACCCCAGAGCTTGAACTGTATACCAAGGACTTATATATATTATGTGCTCGCATGCAACAAAATCTTAGAAAAAGTAAACTATATCCAAGTGTACGGGAACTAGATAAAAGTGTAGGGAGTATAGACACACACAACACAGACACACACGCACACATATGCATGTGTGTGTATGTGCGTGTATATATGTGTATGTGTGTGAGTGTGTTTGGGTGTGTGTGTGTTTATTTATATCATGCGAATACTGAATTAATATGTGTACACAGAGCAAGTACAAGGTCGGTTCAAATGGTCCGTTTATCAAGCGTAAGATTAACCAATATAAAAAAGGATGTACTGTATGGTTGCTAAGAAATATATGGCAGATGAACGAGTACGCAGGAGAGAAGGAGTCAAGGTCAGCAGAAACATAGCATAGAGACACATCTCGAATGAAAAAATAATGATATTGTAATGCAACTGACAACTGACAGGGGCGTGATAACACATATAGTTTGAAGCACATGATATTGGAAATTGAGAAACTTACACATTCTGGAAGAAAGGAGTAAAGAAATAAGATAATTACTAAAGGCCATCATGCCTATACTAATTACATAATCCGGACGAGTTGTACTTCACGTCACGGATGTCTTTACACGTTGCAAAATCCGTAAAGGCGTAAATCACGCGGCAGAATGAAGAGGGCCCGGCGTTGAAGTGCCGAGAGCATGACGGACGTGGAAGGGTAAAGTTAGTGTGCCTTGTGACGTCGGATGAGGATGTCGTGACGTGGAGGCTGCGCAACGCTTCCAAAATGGTATCTTAGGTGTTCGTTATGATGTACGCCCTTTTGAAGTACACGAGTAGCTCGATGCATTTCCTATGCTTCCTTTAAGTTACGACAAAAGTGTCGATGAGAAGTATGAACCCCAGGGAGATACACCGGGATCTTTAGGCTTATTATTCCCTACTAATCTGTTATGAATTAGTCGTGTATCATATTATGTATCCATTTGACGACGCTCTCCAGCCAGTAAACCTATTCATTAGTGAATGGTTGTGTGCATGCGTGTATATTTGCCCGAATGATAGCTTTTCTAGAATCCAATTAATCGGAGGAGATAAAGCCCGAGGGCGTGGCTACTTCGGTGGTCAGCAAGGGAGGGGGAGGTAGAAGGGGAGGTGAAGGGGGAGGGGGAGGGGAATCGGGAAGGGAGGAGCGGGAAGGGAGAAGAGGAAGGGAGGGTCAAGGTATGATCCCCAGGGGCAGGCCGTGGGGAGAGGGTGTGGCATACTAACATCGATCACTTCTTTACTCTGACTTGTCGCTGGCGTAACAGAATAGTTTAATGGACGACAATCATCTCCTTTCTCTTAATGGCCGCCATACACCGAGCGAAGGGCTAGAGAGAGAGAGGGGAGCTCAGTAACTCATTCCCGCATTTATCAGCTCGATATAAAAATAATCATATTGTTGCGAAATAAGAAATTTATTCACTATTTTCCTCGAAACCATTCGGAATTGAATAATCTCGCAGGCAATCTCTGGTATCGGATACCATCTTTCTGAGCTTATTGTGCAAACTAAAATATATATAAACTCGAGAATTTGTACCTTCAGCTGTGATGTAATGGATTTCAGGAACGCAGTAAAAGAAATCATTTTGTTCGGCTGCAAAACTCATTTAATTCTAAATTGAATCATGATACACTAAACATATTATCAAATCAGCATCGTACATTAAAACACCTACGTCGCTTTGGCCGCAGCACCTTATCATAAATTTTATGGAGACTTGTGATAACCTAGTGATGAAGCAGATTGTGTTAATGAGGAAGCAGAGAGGAAGTGTTCTCGCTAAGCCACCAGGCATCTCCGCGGCAACGCTGCTTCGGCAAAGGTCCAGTCTTTTAGATACGCTGTTAACTACTACTGTTTGTCTGGCACTCACTGTTTTGAATACGTTGTTAGCTGTTTACTGTTTTATTGACATCCATTCTCGAATGAACGGGATCGATTTCCATCATCATTCCGTTATTCCATAAAATTATATACTCTGATTGCTTACTTGAATTAACATTTTGGTCCACATGTCAGCTAGCTAGAATGACCATTTACTTAAGGGTCTGTTTGTATTAGCACGTGATATTTGATTTCGCATTATCACGAACGTGTGTTTTTATGATTATTTACCTGTCTTTCACCTTAGTTATCTCTTAATCAGCAACTCTCCATAAACACACTAACTCGGTATCAGCTGGTACTACTTTTTCTATAACGTAACCTTAAAGATACTTTCTAAGAGCACGAAAGCATTAAAATCTCCCAATTGAATAGTACGTTACATTGTATTATTTAACACTATTTATTTTTCGGAAAGGATCCGCTAACCTTTTATACTAGTCTTGAAATCGTAGCTTGTAAAAGACGAGCCGACTTTCTTTTCACCGGCTGCGGTTTTGTC
>BOPN01001303.1:275291-280291 GCA_017312705.2 Penaeus japonicus
TATATACATATATATCAACATATCCCTCTCTCTCTGACCCTCTCTTTATCTCCCCCTTCTAATTCGCTCTCCTAAAGATGAAATTCAGCGCCTCCGTCAGAGCCGCGGGAAAGAGCGTACGGCGCAGCCATTTCCGCACGGCGAAGGCACCGTGACGTTACACTTTCGATAATGAGGCATTCGTGTGCGTTGCATGGGGTGAGAACAATAACGTGGCGACCCGCATCATTTGGCCGGAATTTCCATTCCCCATGTCATCTGCATACCAGCCTTTCTGATGCTGCGCCGGAGCCGTGATGGCGCTGGACCGGGTTTGTATCATTTCTGTGACCGAACTTGGCGACTGTGTGCGCTTTCATTCACACTCACACGCTAATTATGTTTTTATATATCTATCTTTTCTCTATCTTTTTATCTCTCTCTACACACACACACACATGTGCACTTTGTATGCTCAAACGCGCGCGCTCGCAAATGTACTCACGCATATACTTTGATATGCACACATGGAAATTCACACACATTTTCTTTCTTTTCAAGATTACAAATTCCAGTACTGATTAAAACGCATCAGTTCACAAGCGGTACTCTTTTTAATTGGATCCCGTGAGCCAGATGTTTTTGAATTTGTGTTACAACAAAAAAACAGTAATTAGTTTTAATTCATCTAGCATTTTATGTAATGCCTACCTGGTAATATCTGTTTCTGTTGAATTTTACGTATATCTGTTTCATCTGCGATTTCAGCAGGAATTACATGACAGATAGTCTTAAGTTGTTGCAATCGGAAAATCGACAATATCCGTTTTTTCAGTTAAACGTTACGTATGAAAATAAGAATATCATGTAAGCTGACAAGGATGATAGATAGAGAGAGGGCTGAGAGAAAGAAAGAGGAAAGTAGAAAGAAAATGGAGTGAAGGAGAAGCAGACATAGGTAGAAGGAGAGGGAGAGGGAATGAAAGAGGGAGAGGGGTAGAGGGGAGAGGGAGACAGAGAGAAGAGGGAATGGGAGAGGGAGTGCGATAGGAGAGAGGGAAGGGAGAGAGAAAAAGAGAAAGAAATATATATATATATATGTATATATATATATGGATATATATAATATATATGGGAGAGGAGGAAGTGGGTGCAGATATGGGGAAAGAGACGGAGCAAAATAGTCTGAAAGACTGAGAAAGAGAGAGAGAGAGAGAGAGAGAGAGAGAGAGAGAGAGAGAGAGAGAGAGAAGAGGCGGAGGAGAACAAACTAGGTCTCGGATGGTGCTCCCCGGCACTAGCCAAGCCCCCTTTGCTTCGGGATTCACAAAACTGAAATAATAGTCTGTGATTACCGCGCTGCGACCGGCCATCTTGGGCCGTTGAGGTTCGTATCAGAGATGGAATCAGAGTGTGAATCTAAGGTCAAGCCAGATGCTGCGGGGAGGCGATAGATCACTTGCACATCACTCGCTAACCAGATCAGGCCTTTTGTGGAGGCGCGGGAACATGGGACCTTAAAGAAAATAATTTATAGATGATTACGCATGAACCGAGAAGACAATTTAAGATATCCAGTTCAGATATAGGGAATGAAGTGTTAAGACCTGGCCATCTCCTGTCAAGTAGCCCAATAAAGGAAATATTGGCCCTATAATGTTATCTCAGCTCATATAATAAGAATGTACTGTACTCTTCATTGTGAATTATGCGTCTTTCGGATGTCGGTAATTCTAATATGAAGCACATAAAATACCAATCAATGGGTTAGCAGATGTTTTGAACACATGATGAGAATCTTGAATACTTTAAACCCGAGGGAAAATAAGGGGGAACTAATCTTTATTCCCAAGTTCAAACAAGCAGGATCGGCTAGCTTATAAACCTTGATATATTAGGGTGTGCTTTGATAAGGACTTTTGATAAAAAAGGGAAAACATGCAATTGCTTAAGACTGGAGAACTTGACAAGGCACAGTGTCCGTGGTATTATGGTGAGGATGGAACTATTATTGCGAAAGACAAACTAGATTTTCATGATTCTCTGATTAATAGATTACAGATGATTCTGGTCAAACGATTTCGAGAAATTAATGAGGCTTGAAGTACATCTTTAACTGATATCAAGATAATGTATGCATGTCAGTCATGATACCCTCGTAATGTTCTGAATAAGCGAAAGTCGCCTGTTTAATGATATCGCGAAAGCTTGCGGGGGAAAAAAAAGTCGAAAACCTTGAGTTAACGTAAAATATGGTGCACCACTTTTATGATACCGTAAGTCAACAGAAAATGCTCAAGGAAGAATGAAATGAGCCAGGGTGTGCCTTTGCATCTGCATTATTCGTTATCACCAATGATTTCATTTTCTTGTACCCGGAAGGGTGGTGGCGGGGTTGTATTTTTATTCAATTAGAGGTCAATGAGGCATTTGCTTACTGGGTAAAAAGTGCCCTATCTGTCGTGATCTCATGGTCTTGCGATAACGAGGACCTTCTGCCCTCCAAAATTAAATATTGGTACTGGCAAAAAAAGAGGGAGAGAGAGTTGCGAAGAAAAGAGACAGGAGGAGAAGAAGAGAGAGAAAGAAAGAGAGAGAGAGAGAGAGAGAGAGAGAGAGAGAGAGGGGAGAGAGAGAGAAAGAGAGAGAGAGAGAGAGAGAGAGAGAGAGAGAGAAAGAGAGAGAGAGAGAGAGATGGGTGATGGGGAGCGGACAATAAAAAAGAGAACTCCTAAAGGTCATGATTTTGTGTTAATAACAGGTCGCGCTTATCAATTAACCGATTTTCAAGTCTAGTATCCAGTCGCAATAGAAGGGGTCTTTGCAATAGGAGAGTACTGAGCTATAGGACTGATATACCTAACTTGGAATTGGGTACATAATCAAATAGGAGGAAATAAGGAACTGTAAGGGATAAGTTAGGATAAATGAGAACAACTAATATGGGGATTTCACATGTATATTCAGATTACTATTTAGATCATATGTTTAATTAGTGCCATGCGATATACATTTAAATCAATGAAGTGCTATAATGCTTTTATATATATGAAAGACTTAAACAAGAATGAGACATACATGATTCATGTTGAATGATATTGATTTTCAAATGAATATTGGTGATAATGTAGAGTATATGGGTAAAGTTACTGAAGTATTGTTCATGCACGGGTGAACTGAAGATATATCCGCCATGCATGGATGAGCTGAAGTGCTTTTAATTATGCATGGTAGGCTAGGGAAGAGTAAGTTGAGAAGAACCATGTCATGCAAGCTTTATGCGTAAATGATGGTATAATTAACTATAAAAAGGTGTTGAATGATAGCCGTGAGAGTTCGAATATCGTAGGATGAAATTATCTTATTATATATTACGAGAAAATCTGGGTGTTTTTGCTAGCGTGTCCTTCGTTGGACAACGGGACTGCACTTCAATTTCCGGATATTGCCGCAGGAACGGAACCGTTTAAGGACTTCTTATCCGGTTATCCCCTAAGGACTAAATTCTCACATGACGAAGGGTATGAAACAAACGACACATTATGATAAATTTCCTGTCAATAATAGGTACTAGTGAAATACATTATTAGATTCGACATTTTATTTCGCAGTTTTTGGAACTCAAAATCCATTCTTTTCTTTGTTCTTGTAACGATCATTATCATTACGACTTGATTATATTATTATCAGTATCATTATTATTATCGACATCATTATTTTTATTATCATTACTATCATTATTGTTATCATTGTTATTGTTGTAATCAGTATCAGCATTATTATTGTTATTATCAATATCATTTTAGTAATGATAATAATATCTATTATAATTATCATTATTACCATCATTAACATTTCCATTAGTATTAATATCATTATTATCATCATTATCATAAGCATTATTTTCAGCACTATCAATATCAACATTAACTTAACTATCATTACTATCATTGTTATCATTATCGTTATTATTACTGCAATACTTTTTAATCATTATCATTGTTAATATCCTCATTATTATCAATATAACTGTTATCATTATTGTTATTATTACTATCAATATTTTTTATAATTATTATTACTATTGTCATTGCTATCATTATCATTATCATTGTTATAACTGTCATAACCATCACCAGCATCATTATTACCTCCACTATTAAAATCATTATTCTTATAATCATTATTATTGTCATAGATGATGATGATTATCATGACAATGTTATTTTCATCATCACTATCGTTGTTGTTAAAGTTATTTTTTATTGCCATGTCATCAATGTCTTTCCTCCTCGCCATCACCGTTAATATAACCATATTATCAATGTTCTTTTCTTCTTCACCATCATCACCATCATCATCATCTACATCAACGTTTCCTTACCCCCCCCCCAACCCCCGCCACACACATTAAAAACAAAAAAGAAAAGAAAAAGGAAAGAAAAAAAAACGAATAATGACTTTCTTTCCTCGCATCTCCATTCCTCTTCCAAAGATCGAAACACACACACAAAAAAAAAAAGAAAGAAAAAAAAAAAAAAAAAACGCCAGAGAGAGAAAGATGTGATGCGCTGTGCTTAATAAGGGTCTGACCCGAAAGATTGTGGGTCTCGCGCGCGCCGCCCTAAAGTAAAGGGCAGCGGATCCATCTCGCGAGAGAGTGAAGAGTGAAGCACTGTAGTGATGAAGGACCTGCCAAGAGGGAGTAAGAAGCACTGATGAGGTTTGACTATCGTTCTCTTCGTCTCGCCCCCTCCCCCTCCCCCACCCCTCTCTCTTTCTCTTTTTCCCCTTAGATTTGCTTCATTTCGGAGCTTTTAAGCTTTGGCTGTGTGTTGAGGGCTTTGCTTTTTGGGGGGATTTGTTTTGCAATCGTCGGTTGATTTGTGAGTACAAACACACATTAATTTACATCTATGTCAACCGCACACAAAACACACACACACAAAAAAAAAAAAAAAAAAAAAACGCGCGCGCGCATATGCATAAGCAAACGGATAAATTTGTATCTGCATAAAGAA
>BOPN01001303.1:285291-292791 GCA_017312705.2 Penaeus japonicus
ATGATCAATTTTTAACTCGTATGCATCTGTATTCCATCCACGGTTCATCGCTCGCCTTGAGCCAAAGGCGTCGCTCCATCCGAGCCGTCATCAATTAATTCAGTGATAATTCATAAATTGCTGGGGGCCACGTCGGCGCAAAACCTTTCGACTCCCCCTCTCACTCCCACCCCCCTTCCTCCTCGCAAGCCTCTCACACCCCCTCCCCCATTCCCAACCTCCTATCCCCATCCTCCAAACCCAATCCCTCCTCACCCTCAACCCCTTCCTACCCTTGCGCCCACTACCCCCACCCCCACCCCCACCCCCTTTTACATCTCTCCTCGACCCCCAGTTTCCATCTCGAGGCAAGTTCGATGTTCTCTGTCTTGAGTAGATGTGTTAAGTTTTTTTTAGGTTGGGTCTTAAGCTGCATCGAGCATCACCCTCACCGCTGAATATAATGTATGATCTTATTATTAGAATTGTTATCATCATTATTATCAGAAACGCCATCTATATTGCAACTGTTGATAAACATGATGATGATGGTAATAAATATAAAGGGAATGATAATGGAAATGATGATGACGATGGTAATACCGATAATGATAATGATGAGAATGTTATTGTCATTTTTACTATATTGTCGTCATTATCATTAATTGCGGTGTCGTATAAAATCTGATGTATCCCCTTTAACATAACTTTGTAAAGCTACAAGAACATAGTTTTGTCTATTTTTTTCACAGGTCACAGGTCAAATTTGGAAAATTGCCATCATAATTCAGATTAAGTTTCTTTTCCTGGACACATTACTTCAGTGTTTCTGTCCGAGTAACTTGTTCCTCGTTTCTTTTATTTGCATTATTAGTGTCCATCTTATATTCCAATTTTCGTAGACGAATTGTTCTTTGTTCTTGTACTCTTATTGTTTCCTTTTTTCTTTCCTTTTTCCTAGTTCGTTTCTCATTTTTCAATTTTTTTATGTGTGTGATTTGTTTTCTTTTCATCATCTTATGTTTTGTGTTTCCTACTTCTTGCTTTCTTCCATCTCTTGTGTAACTGTTTTCTCTTACGTTCTTATCCCCTTTTCTTATTTTCTTCTATCTCTTCTTTCTTTTGCATTGTTCTTTCTTTCTTTTAAGATTTTTTTTGTTAAACACTCTGTTTGGTGTTCCAGTTATAATGTTTTAATTGCCTTTTCCTTCAGATTTTCCATTCTGCTTTCTATTGCTGATGACCAAACTCGTATCAGATGCGACAATGCAGTCGGCTGGGTATCTCTACTTCTTTGATAAGCTGAAGGCCCTTGTGAAAGAAGGAAAATGGCTGTCAATTAGTTTATCACCACGAAGATATACAGCGTCAAGACATGTATGTAAAGGACACAATTAAAGAATAAAAAGATTATAAAATTAATAGCCGAAAATAAAAGTCTTACCACTGCATTTGATGAGAAATGTCTGCCACTTTAGAGCAGAGATTGACTTCACAGGTGCCATGTGATCCCCGGCGGAGTGACACCCAGTGAAGCATGGCTGACTGTGCCGAGGCGGAGTGCGCCCGCGACTCCCACCTGCAACATATCTAATTACCACGAGGAACAGCCCCCGCCTCTGACACCGAGTGCATTGGTATGCGCTCCCGATCTATAATTCCTGGGAGACTTGTTCACGGCCTGTTTAACGGCAATAAACATCGAATTGATCAACACTGCATTTGTTCACCTCCGGAGTGACCTGGCGATGTCTCCGAATGACAGCCAACGAGTGTGATGGAGTACGAGCAGTTACAGAGGTGGGGACGACAACACACACAGCGTCGTCATGTCCTACACGGTCATAAGTCTGCTCTTTGCTATCACGACCTGAGAGTGACTACTTTGTGAGGCTGTCAGGCGTCGGGACAATTTTAATTATTGACCTGCTGGGGAGACCTGCCAAGTTCTTTTGGCACTGAATCAGCATGCAGCAGTTAAGGCTAGTTGGCGATAAAGCGAGATGTATGGTAGTCAAGGGTGGCTTGATAGTGAATACAATATAAGCATTTGAATGTAAAATAGCCGTTTATACAAACAGCATACGATAAAATTATATCTGCATTTTCTTATATGTAATGAACACATCCTGAAGCATATTGCGAAATATGCGTAACTTTTGCGTTAACATTTGTAAGATTTCTTGATTTCGATTCTCACTTTCCAGTCCCGATCCATGTAACTGATAGCATGTTTCCTCTTCCTCATAAAGCACCGAGCCTCGCCGCTCTCGCCGCCCTCGCCGCCCTCGCCATGCGGTCAGATGCGCAGAGCGTTACCCAACCTGCTTATCTCCTTGTGTGGATACCTCGATCCCATCAACCTCCCGTAGATAGAGCCTCGCCCAAATCCGCTGCGTCCAGGTTAGTGACGCTGCTATAATTACTGCCACGAAAGTCTGTCTTAAGTGCGCACCGCCACCATCTCACTGATTTTCACCCGAGAGCCTTCCGGATGACCCTTATCAACGGTGGTCAAATGGGCTAGAATCCCATGCCAGGAACACTACAGTCCTTGGCGCTGCTCATGCGCGAGAATGGGCGCTTTGGTGAACGCCGAACGTAGCCGGTTTTACCTGATTCGAAAGAAGGGAAGATGGCACTGCGGAAAAGCACAGAACTCTGAAAAAGCAACACTCCCAAGGCGAAGACGGTAATTTAGTGACATCGCGAAGTCGAAGATAGTCACTTTCTTTCAGTTCTTGAGACCTGATTCGATTCTTTTATACACAACTAACAAAAGACTTAGGTAATACAAAAGAACACGTAGAATTAACCGAGAGAATTATTCTTCAGCCGCGGAAAAGAAATCAGTCGTATGTATAGTTCAATGCGTAATAGACAGCTTTATGACTACGCTCTTGATTAATATCCTCCTCCGCCTCCCCCTCCCCCTCCCCCTCAAAAAATCTCATCTTACCTCTCTCTTTATCAAGAATATGTATGACTTTACAGCCTGTCGACAATAAATCTGCCTAATCTATAGTTTTCGAAAGACATTTTGATAAATTACCCGTTATCAAGATAGCTTTCATAATCAAACAAACGCAGTAGAAGGTAACAGTAGAAACAGTAGGTTTGTTTGATCAGGAGCCTCTTTGTTTACAGCAGTTGCCGCTTTTATCACCATCTGCGGCGCCAGACTCCTGTACTTCATTAGTCTTAACAAGGGAAGATCGGTCTATTCAATATTGATGATATCTCCGAAGCAGAACCCTTTCCTATCTTCTTATCGAAAGGCTTGGAAAACCAATGGCATTTAAGTTTTAGGGTGATAAAAAAATCTCATTAACTACTTAAAACTTCATTGATAGAATGAAAGATATGTCAGTTATTGCCTCTCGAGACTAATTCCTGCAGCCTCCTAAATTTGGGAAAACTGACCTGCTCATTATGGACATCACCAGCGCGTGAAGCTGATCAGATAACGCTAACAATAACTCATCAAACTTCTGTGTAAAACTAACGGCTTTTTTATTTCTGGTCACTATCAGAACGCACTGAAGGGATACTCGAGCCCTACGTATAGCTTTAGCCGCGGACTCCACAAAACTAGGCGTTAAAAAAATTAGATTTCGAGTACTTACTATCATCTGATTTGCACACCCAAGGGAATCTATTCAGGAAACATTCTCATTTGATTTTCCTTCCGGACGTCCATAGACATCCATAGAATACTTACAACCGGTTGGCGAACCTGCTTGTGAAGCCATCTCATAAATCCCTAATTGAGGGATGTAATTAAGTTATCCCTGGTCATCGCGGGGTGACGCTATGCTAATGCCAACTTCTTTTGACACACACACATTTCCATATGCAAACATTCATGGACACGTATCATGCTGGGGGACCGTCTCTAATTAAAGGGTAAATATACTGTAGACATATTTAGCCATTTGTAGGTTGGCTGATACACATAGCATACATTCTAGTGTAAACACGACCGAGTGTAGAGAGGGTAGTAGCATAAACGTTGTGTGAAAGGTGATAGCATAGTAAGGAAATAAAAGGGGGGGGGGGGGGAAGAGAGGGATGAGACTAACTAACTAACTCAGGATACCAAGGAATGCTATTGTGATGTGTATTAATAACAAGGATTTAGGTGACAAACAGTTATAGATGGTCTGTTATTGCAAGGAGGTGGAAGTGAATGCCCGACTAATAGCCTACTTGGCAGAAAATATGCCGTATGTGTTGGGTGAAGTGACGCGGGATTGGAGTGGTTACCTCTTGGCTTTGAATATGGATGACGGAGGGAAGGTTCGTAAACAGGGACCTTGGATGGAGGACGCCCCATATGTCGTCACCAATGGCCAAACGCTGAATCAAGAACCGCATGCCGAACCCTATAAAAATAACTTGTAAATTCGAAAAAACAAGAATTATTCTACCAATGGGTATCGAAATTTAGAATTCGTCTGTTGGCCTTCGGCTTAATTATCTGGAGTATTTCTATTGCACGCACACATACACACACACACACATACACACACACACACAAACACACACACACACACAAACACACACAGACACACACACACACACACACACATATACACACACACACACACACACACACACACACACACACACACACACACACACACACACACACACACACACACACACACACACACACACACACACACACACACACACACACACACACACACACACACACACACACACACACACACACACACACACACACTAACAAAAAGGTACACTTACATCATGGGGTTCATTGGGGTTAAAAGACGAGAGCGAACCCGACAAAACGGTTGGTCAATAATCGTACAAATAAACTAGCGAAACAATTATCGTTAAATCTCTTATGGAGAGTTGATGCATGAGAGAGAGAGAGCGAGAGAGAGAGAGAGAGAGAGATGGAGAGAGAGAGAGAGAGAGAGAGAGAGAGAGAGAGAGAGAGAGAGAGAGAGAGAGAGAGAGAGAGAGAGAGAGAGAGAGAGAGAGAGAGAGAGAGAGAGAGAGAGAGAGAGAGAGAGAGAGAGAGAGAGAGAGAGAGAGAGAGAGAAATAGAGAGAGATGTAGAGAGAGAGAGAGAGAGAGAGAATGAGAGAGAGAGAGAAAGAGAGAGAGAGAGAGAGAGAGAGAGAGAGAGAGAGAGAGAGAGAGAGAGAGAGAGAGAGAGAGAGAGAGAGAGAGAGAGAGAGAGAGAGAGAGAGAGAGAGAGAGAGAGAGAGAGAGAGAGAGAGAGAGAGAGAGAGAGAGAGAGAGAGAGAGAGAGAGAGAGAGAGAGAGAGAGAGAGAGAGAGAGAGAGAGAGAGAGAGAGAGAGAGAGAGAGAGAGAGAGAGAGAGAGAGAGAGAGAGAGAGAGAGAGAGAAAGAGAGAGAGAATGAGAAAGAGAGAGAAAGAGGGAGAGAGAATGAGAGAGAGAGAGAAAGAGAGAGAGAAAGAAAGAGAGAGAGAGAGAGAAAGAGAATGAGAGAGAGAGTGAGAGAATGAGAGAGAGAGAAAGAGACAGAGAGAAAGAGAGAGAGAGAGAGAGAGAGAGAGAAAGAAAAAAAGAAAGAGAGAGAGAAAATGAACGTACGAGCAGGAGCTGAGGAAAAGAAAGGAAAATTCAAGTTGAACTCCGAGCACAATTTCTCGAGCCCCATTCGCGATGGCAGTTGAGTGTTCCTGGAAGAAAAATGGTCCAGGCTGAAGGTCTTTGTGGCCGTAATTTGTCATAGCAGAGGTCAAGCGAGGATTAATTACTGCGTTTACTGTTCGCCTGCGAGGAATATTCTATTTATTAAAACTGGTATGTGTAGCCCCGAAAGAAAGAAAGAAAAAAAAGGGGGAAGAATTTAGAAGACAAAAAGACCTCCAATTACATCTGTAATTCGATCATTTATTGGGTAATTATATAACAGCATTGGATCCAAGGCTCGTAATAATCAAGTAATCCTCTTAAACTACCGACCGTTAATGCTACCTCGGAGACCGGTAATGTGAGGTCTCGTGCCCTGGGCCGCCACCCACCTCGTCCTGCTTCCAACGGAGGGAATTAAGTCTGATGTGCGTCTCTATAAAATGGACGATTTATTTGTACATTTCACGCACCTATGCATGTTTTCAGTGGGACTGCGAAGTCACTTTGTTTTTGTTTTTTTAACTGTAGGTAGAGATAAGTGGAGCTAATCATTTTACAAGAATTATATGCACTGTGAGCAAAGTTCTGTAAACAATGTGGGCATGAATATATATATAATATTTCACGTGTTTAAACCGATGCACCCTTTGCCGTGAATATGAATTGCTTTACATGGTTTTAGCATTTCCATTCAGGTTTATTAGAGGTAGATTACGCATTAAACCGGCACCTGAAACACCATATATTTTTTCATGCCTCTTCGCCGTGGTATGCATAGGTCACCTCCACTTGACTACATCACCACTCCACAAAGGATAGAGTAGCTGGTGGAGAGTCCTTTCCGCGTCGTATTAAGTGTAACCATCACACGCTCTTTCCCGCAGGTGACAGGAACACGTTCCCTGCTACTTGTAAAGACACTCCCTTACACTCAGCGCCGACCTAGAATTCTCGGTGTCATCTAAATGCAACCGAACAAAGCGGTCCTGTGTGTGTGAAATTAGCATTTTTCTCCCTCTTTTTTTCGCCATCGGAACGAATCCGGTATTTCTTAATCCGACGGCGTTATTTCACAAACCTTCCAGCTATGTGATCAGAAACCCTAAGAGTTTATTAGGTATATCTAGATTGTACAGGACGCACACGAAAGGTATACTTATAAGGGTTTTGATCTGCCACGCCGAGTTGGACCTTTACGGCAATATGGCGGAGGCTGCGATGAAGGCGACCTGTCACGCAAGACCAATGGAGCCACGACCGTAGGGGTGACTCTGCTATTCTCTTCTATTGCTGTCTGGTACCTGTCTCGTGATGGGGACTTTCTTTGGAGATTTTGTTGTTTTGAAAAGGAGGAGGCTTTGATAGAAGGGGCTCCATTGTGTGCAGTGCTATAACAGATGGTCTCCTTGATTAAGATTCCTTAATCACTATTCATTAAGCAGGTGCGAGTATTATGTCGCCAAAAATATGTAAATTTACTGACCTCACCGGGGTTTGCATTTATTCTTGCAATTCCGTTTTGGCATCTCAATAGATTAAAACAATTCTTTTTCATGGCAAGCACATCTGTTTGTTTGTGTAACCAAATACAAGATCTCTCCAATAGGGAAGAGACTAACAGGGAGGTCTGCACTTGCCTGTCATTATTTTCTCCTCAAGTTAATGTCCGTTTGTTTGGCTTAACACTGTAGTCGATTCGTCTATTCCACTTACAATTGACTCTTTATCCATCTCAAGTGTCTAAGCGTTCATGCTATACCTATTAAGGGTCTTCTGTAAACCTGCTTCGGGTTGGCCATAGCAGTCGTTCTAGTACTTGCTCTACTCAATTAGTTTATCACTCTGTCTGCCTGCTTAACACGAGTGCCCATCTGTGCACCTG
>BOPN01001303.1:297791-300291 GCA_017312705.2 Penaeus japonicus
TCAGCCAACCCCTCAAACAAATAGCCCACAAGTAACCATTTGACCTCGGTTGTAGGCGAGCTCCTTTAACTGGGCGAATGCTATTTTCCCCAAGGTCTGTGTATGTATCTTTGGAGTCAGGTTGCCTCTCGCTTAACTATGAACAGTTAACCCCGTGGCCATTGTCCCAAGTTCCACTGACACGTAGCCACTGTGGCCCTGTCAGCCGAAGCGACGGAACAGGGGCGAGATGGACCGAATATTCAGTAGCAACCCGACCCTCAATGTGGCCGATTCCGCCGCGCATAAAACCCAACGAATTTCGAAGTCTTACATATAGAATATTCCATCGTTGGAACCAGAGGAATGTTTAAAATGCTGATACTGCGCATGAATGTTTTAGTGACGTCGAGGCCTCGTGGCAGAGCCTGACAGGGGGAATGATGCGACAGTGATAGCCTGTGCTTTATTTGGTATACTAGCGCAAAGGTTATAAATGCACAGTTCAAAGTGAAGCCGCCACCAGAGAAAAAAGGTTGAAATCCATTCTCGAAAGTTTTTGAATTTTAAACGCATTTAAGTAATTCGCCTTTTCTGGTTAGGGATATATGCGGATATTTCCCTCTCAGTGCAATCTGCAAGTCAAACTCCCAAGTACTCGACAGTGATTTATATGCCGATGAAATTTGCGCTTTAACTAACAATTTAGATTAAAAACAAAGGCGTCAGCATCGTGAGATTGATAGTTCACATACAGATTAAGAATCGTCGGTCATAAACCTCCGCAAAAGCGTGTCAAGTTCCCCTTCCTCCGGAGCGCCGATGCATCTCGCCAACTGACGCCCACAACAAATCAATTAGCCAGCCTGGAAAGACCCCCGCGACCTTCCCCAAGCTGATGGACGTGACCTTCCTAACCCGACGGTGATTTGGGACCTGCTTAAGCGCTGTCGCTTCCCGCCCTCAGACGGCGACGCAGGAGATAGCGAATTATAACGCATACAAGGAAACGCTAATGAATCTTCTAATCCGCTATGATGACTCTCGCTGAACGAGCAAGCACTTTAGTTTCATGGTGTTTTTTCTAATTGAGTTTAATGTACTATGATGATAAATATTAGAGTTTATATAAATCAGGACAAGTTATAAGCACACACAACGTGCCTTGACACCATTAAGACCTACCTGTGCCAGGTAACGCCCTCCCAGCCCAGCGGGTGGAACCACTCGACTGAATTATAAGCCCGTGTTACCCCGTTGCATCAGCAACACATCATGCCATTGCTGATGTAACCGCTACAATACTGGATTTTATGTTAAGTTCCGTAATCTTTGACTGGTGGTTTAATATGTGGCTTGTCAGACATGCGAAGGATCACTGTTGTCCTTCAAGGGGATCTTGAAAATCGCTATAGGACAGACTGAGGAGAGAGGGGACAGTGAGACGAACGAAACAATCCATGGACGTAGAAGTATAGAAACGACGATTGCTATAAACATCAACACCTTTATAGCATGTTAGTGGTTAAGTGTGTCACTTAAACATGTATACATCACACTATAGAGGCAGAGATGTAAAATAACTTCAGCTTCAGCCATACTTCACCTGAGCTACTGCACAATGGCTCTGTTTATCGCCACGCTGTTCTAATGAGGTGTGTGGACAGTCGAGGTGAAAGTGAGGCGACGTGTCCTCTGCGTGGGAATGTGAGATATGATGACACTTTCTGTGGTGTGAGAGTGTGGTGATCAGTCACTCAGGTATGACCTTGGCATTATGTCACGGGCGCAGTGTCTACTCTTTCTTTGCAATGATAGCGCATATATATTTTTTTTTTTTATCATAAGTATCATAAAACTGATTTTGAATTTATTTCTATTTATACTCATTTACTTGTTTCCCTACTTTGCACTTCCTTATAGCCAGCGTGTACACGGTGACAACCTTTCCTGACCCCACCCCCCCCCCCCCCCCCCACCCCCATCGTACTACCCACTTCCTGACAGCTTTTCCTCAATTGAGATCTATAACACCAGTTCAAATATGGTGGCACTTGAATTCATATCTTTTGTTCTTTCAATTAACATGGGTTGAGCTGTTTTCTTATAATTTCTTTTTTTAAATATCAACTAAAGTCTTTTATGCATTTTGACATGAACTCGTCATCTAGATAAAACGAGACACCCGCACAAACCTCGTGTGTTAACGACGTGGGACGTATATCTGTACATGGTGCGGTAAATTAAATACCTTCTCAAGACATTAGCGGGCGGGGGAACACATTTATTAAACAATCTTAAAGCCTCTACATATATCTAAAATGTGAATATCTTGGTGTATATATTCAACATGTTGCCCATACCCCCCATGTTTTGTGTGAAATGATAAAAAAAAGTTGAAAATATGGACAGCATTCAATAAGCATTTGGTAACTTGGAGTGCAATGGCAGTTGTTTTGTTCACATAGTGTGGATAAAAAAGAAGTGCGAAGTGGATTTATATAAGAAATGAAAGTTGAAA
>BOPN01001303.1:310291-313923 GCA_017312705.2 Penaeus japonicus
TATTCTCTACCTTTGATTGATCCATATGGGTTTTTACTTGTCTCTTAAGCTAACTCCTAGCATAAGCTTTTCTATTCTTCTTTGAGTACTCACTAATTTCCTCTCGAGTGCCTTGGTTGTAGTCCATATTTCAGACCCATATGTCATGACGGGGAGGACACATTGGTCGAAAATCTTTCTCTTTAGACATAGTGGCAGACGACCTCGTAATATATTACTTTGTGTACTGAAGGCACTCCAACCTAGCCTGATTCGTCGTTTTATCTCGGCATCACAGGATGTATTCGTCTTGGTGAGTTGTCCTAGGTACATACTTGTTCACTGCTTCTAATACCAGTACCTCGCCCTGTATTTGTATTTGCTTAACTGCGGTTCGACTGTTGAACATGACTTTAGTCTTTTTCATGTTTATTTTAAGGCCAATCTTGAGACTTTCCCTATTTAAATCGCTTAGTAATTGTTGTAATTCATCTGCTGACTTGCCGAAAAGAACAATGTCATCTGCAAATCTTAAATTGCTTAAGTGCTCATTCCCTATTTTAATCCCTTTCTCTCTCCAATCTAACTTCTTGAATACTTCCTCTAAGCAAGCTGTAAACAGCTTCGGTGAGATGGTGTCGCCCTGCCTAACACCATTTTTTATTGGTATTTTATTGGCTTCTGTGTGGATTTTGATAATCTACGAATGCCATACACAGGGGCTTCTTATATTCGTTTATTTTCTATATTCGTCTGGGTTAGTGTGTGGATATGGTCTGTGGTTGAGAATCCACTGCAGAACCCTGCCTATTCCCTGGGGTTGTTTTGAATCTAATGTATTGGTGATGCGGGCTGTGATGATTTTTGTGAACAGTTTATAGGTTACTGAAAGGAGGCTTATAGGTCGGTAATTCTTTCTTTTGTGTATTAAAATAATTATTGCGTTTTTCCAGGATTTCGGAATTTTACCGACGCTTAGACATCTGTTAAAAAGATTGGCCAGTTTAACTGCCGCAATCTCTCCTGCATCTTGAATAAGATCTACACTAATGCTGTCTTCTCCTGGTGTTTTTCCTCTTTTCATGCCTCTTAGTGCCCTATTTACTTCCTCTACCATAATCTTTGGAACGTCTCCAATGGTTGTGTTTGTCTCCGTACGTGGTTGATCGTTTGAGTGGTATAAGTCGCGATAGAAGTTTTCTCTTACTTTAATCATTTCATTTTTATTCTATGTTACCTCTCCATTAGGTTTCTTTGCTGCATACATTTGGTTTTTCCCTAATCCGAGCCTCCTCTTTGTTGCCTTAAGGCTGGCGCCGGCAAGCAGAGCTTAATTTATTTTTCTTATGTTAAATTTGTGTACTTCCTCTTTCTTTTTCTTGTTTATCGTCTTTGTCAGCTCTGCTGATTCTATCTTGTCTCTGATTGATGTTATTTCCATGTCCCTATGCTGTTTCATAGCTTACTGAACTTTTCTTTTTCGTTTTTACCCCCTATTTCAAGTGCAGCTTCCTTTAATATCTCACTGAATTGGTCATTCATTTGGTCTATGTCAATATCTTCGATAGCTGAGTATTTGTTTCGGATATTAACATTGAATTCCGTTGTCCTATTCTTAATGTTACTTAGATTAACGAGAGGCTTCTGTATGAGCTTATTTCGTTCACTTCTTAGTTGTAATTTTACTCTACTTCTGACCAGTCTATCATCGCTACCGACATTTTCTTTATTGATAACGGTTACGTCTTGTACAATGTCGCGCCTATTGGTGATTATGAAGTCAATTTCGTTTTTAATGCCGGATGGTGATTTCCATGTCCATTTCCTCCCGGGTCTCTTTTCGAAGAATGTATTCATAATTTTAAGGGATCGAGCTTCAGCGAATTCTATCAGCCTTTGCCCTCTCTCATTTCTGGTGCCTATTCCGTGTTTCCCAATCGAGGTTTCTCTATCTTCCCTTATTCCTATCTTGGCATTAAAATCCCCCATAATCATGGTAAAGTGGATATTTGCTCTATTGGTAGCTGCTTGCACATCTTCATAGAAGCTCTCTATCTCATCACTATGACTGCTGGTAGGAGCATATACTTGGGTAACTTTTAGGCTATATCTGTTGTTTAGCTTCAGTATTACAGAAACTACTCTTTTGCTCCCACTGTAGAATTCCTTAATATTCTTTTCGAGGCGCTTGTGAACTGAGAAACCTACTCCTAATTCTTGTTTGCAATCCAGGGGTTTACCTCTCCAATATAGTAAGTGACCATCATTTAGTAATTTCTGAAGTCTTCTAACTTCACAAAGACCCACAATATTCTATTTAATAAATGAAAGTTCCTCAAGCAGTGTCAAAAGATCAGATTTTGTTCTCAGAGTTCTTACATTGTATGTGCACAAATTCATCATCTTTAGGCGGCCTGGTTCTAACTGGATATTTTTAGCAACCTCTGCTCCAGAACGATCCTGATCGCCGCCGTGACCAGGGGCTCCTTTGCTTCCGGGGAATGAGGGCCGTTTTCTTGACTGGGAGATCATATTTAAGAGGGATGGGTCCTGATGCCCCCACCTACTGGCCTTAACTGTGCAAGGTGGGTGGAATAATTCTAGTCAGGAGGCTATCTTTAATCTCCAGTAACACGTTTGATTTAGTCTCGCGTGTTACTAGGAGATCTTAGTATCCCCCGATCTATCTCATACCTTTCGGTTTACTCTAGCAAAAATGCATGCTTGCATGTTTATGCGCGCTCCCGTGCCTGCACTTATGTACGTTTCTATATATATATATTTTGCCTGTGCTTGCACAGCGTAGACGTATATGAATATACAATTATGCAATTATGCACATACTCCAAGCGGATTATAATGTGTCCATGTATTATATTTTGTTTATATATATATATATATATATATATATATATATATATATATATATATATGGCAACATTTCCGAGAGGAATTTAATAGTTGGCATCTGTTCCGTGTGAGCGTCCCCGTGTGACTTTGGCCGTTAGGGAATGGGCTTCCATTAGGAATAATTTTCCTGACTGATACTCAGTGTGGTTGCATGATTAGATTTATGAACACTGAAAACCTGACATAAATGATTCTATAGTATAATGTACTCACGAACAAAGAATTGAATTTACTCTGACCAGATGTTGAATGGTAGTTAGTCACCTTTGACCCTTGGTACTGGAATTGACTAGGCATCTATGGGTAATGTGTAAGCAATGTTTGACTCATTTTCTGTTGGTTTGGTTTGATGGTATGATTTTATATCGAATATATTCAGGCATCCTCAAAAGTTTTCACACTGTATTGTATATTTTACAAATCACTATAATAGATGGTATATCTCAATGTTTCTTTTAACATATTGTGTCACTTTTTGGCATATAAATGCCTTTCAAAGGACTGGCTTTCCTGTGGCATTCTTTCTTTATTGAATTTTCTATAACACTTCTGTAATTTCTTATTTCCATTTCGCTCGTATATGCCCTCTATACATTCACAGATATTTTCACCATATGTTGTGCTACCACTGATCACTGTATATACATAATTTTACACCTAATATCGTTGAATTCTGAAATTGGCACCTATCCTACTCGTTGCCAGATATATCCATATATATATGTATATATATATATATATAT
>BOPN01001304.1:22500-25000 GCA_017312705.2 Penaeus japonicus
TAATCATAGATGAAATTAGAGATACATAGATGAATTGTCTGTGTACTTTCCTAATACAATAAAAAAAAAATTGTACTGTGTATTCTCAGCATCTTAACTGCATGCATTGGCGACAGTTTGATATTGACGTTAAGAAAATATGCTAGTCCACAAACGATTTTTTAATTTTTTCTAGAACTTACTTGTTAAAACGTAGTTTCCCGTTTCATTTAAGCATTCATTTATACTAAATCATTTTTTACTGCATAAGGTCTATTCAGACCGATTTTATATCATCTATTAATCTAACTTGGTAAGGTTCTCCACTAATGATCTAAGTTGTTGTTGTGTATATGTATAATTATATCATATCATCAATAATACATGATTAATGATATAATACAAGGGACAGATTTCCATATCCTCTGGTCCTATAACAAGAGCAGAGTGGAATTTATGCCCCTTTCTCTCATTGCTGGTTGTTCCATTTTATAAGGAGACGTAAACAAATGCTAAATATTTTTTTTTTATTGATTTAGACTAGGATACTGTTAAGAATGTTTAGGAGTGGTCACTGGGATGTCTATTTTCACAAGAAGCAACAGGTCCGCCATCTTCCTATTCAGACGCTGGAGGAGACGTGCAGGCGTCGCGATCCTGTGCTGCGTTGAGCTGGTTCTTGCGCCACTTGATGCGTCGGTTCTGGAACCACACTTTGAGCTGCAACTCACTCAGCTTGAGCTGGCTGGCCAGGTAGCGCCGTTCGGGGCCCACCAGGTACTGCTGCCGTTGGAACTCCTCCTCCAGCCGCTCAAGCTGCGCGTCCGTGAACACTGTGCGATGTCGCTTGAGCTTTCCGGGGGCGTCCCTCAGGCCGGTGTCGTAGGACTCGTGCTGAAGGAGGGAGACTGGAGATACAGGCGGCGAGGTGGTTGAGGGAGATAGATCCTTCTGGCTGTCAAGGCCCAGTAGGGCGTCGATGGTGAAGGCCTTGGCCTTGTGGGACATTCGTGAGGGCGTGACGATGTGGGCGGGAGGAGGGCTGACGGGCGGCGCCCATGGGTGGCTGAAAGCCCAGGCAAAAGGCTGAAGGTTCATCACTGAGAGTTGGTCCATGTTTGCTGTGGTCTGGGACAGGTATGTCAACACAGGTCATCCCCGGCTTTATATATATCCTCACCTGTGGTTTTCCGCCAATCAGAATGGACGTACTCCAATTAGTGAAACAGACCTCTTGCGAATATGGCAGTAGAGTTTGCACGTTTAACCTCACACCTTCAGTACATAACATTAAAATGATGATTTCAATATAAATAAAATCAGAACAATGTTAAATATCACTAAAAGTGAATAGTGCTGGGATACTTAAGGCAGTCATTGAATATGAGATGTTCATAACATCAGATGATATTGATAAAATGTTATATACATATGTAAAGCTTTTATGAAAATAGAATGTAATATATGGTAAGAATTATGAAATATCGCTACCATTGAGTGTATCTCTTCATCTGCAATCCCCCTCCCATATACTGAGTTATAACTCAGCTTGAGATGTTTTAAGCACACTGTTTCAGTCAGATCTCCTCCAGAGGCTCCAAGTCCACAAGGCCTGTGCGATGGCACTCGAGCCTCCCCGAGGACTGCGTTGTAGGAGGAAGGGTGGAGAGATGGATAGTGCTGACGGTGATATTGAAAATTATATGCAACTTTTAAGATCATATGATACAAACTATGACAAATATGGCAAGGCATAAGGATAATTGCAGGGATTTGCACTATAATGTAAATATGGATTATGTACTTAATCACAATCATAAAATTAAAACAAACATCCTATTAAATCTTATAACTTATCAATCATATAATACCATCTTTCTGAGTAAAATAGCATTGTCGGTCTCTTTATGTGGGCGGAGTCAAGGTATCTCATTACTTTTGTCACAGGTGTGTAATCCACTTATTCAGAGGTCATCGGTGGAGGTTTGATGTGCGTGCTAGAGAGTTAGCTGGATACATAGATAAAGAGCGAGGAAGAAAGAGACAGAGGTAAAGCTTATTCACTGATCAGTGTATTGATCGCTGCAACGGAAGTTATCAAAAGATTTGTATGAAAAGCTAATTAAAGCAAAGTGATTTTAAAATAAACAAATAAATTAACCAAGTTCTATCTACAGTTTTTTTCTTTCTTTTTTTGTAGAAGAAATATCTCTCTCCACAACCACTTATAGCGGCACTATAAACCATCAGACCCTATTGTTATAAGATCAGGTTTGTGGCCAAACAAAGGATTCACACCTACAGAACGCAGAGTTATTAGGAGTGAGAACTTCTGTGGTGCGGCTCATTATTTCGCCGTTTTCAAGTAGGTGCCAAAATCACACCCTATTAGGTAGCTCTTAATGACGAGGTTTCTATTCATTTGCTAAATACAGTTTTTTCCCGTGTGGGGTGGAAAAAAAATGATTTACGGACCGCATAGAGTTAAGATCGTAAATGGTGTTGATAATTTGATAATGGT
>BOPN01001304.1:30000-35000 GCA_017312705.2 Penaeus japonicus
GTAGACAGGTGGCCAACAATACTAACAAAGCTCAATATGTTTGATCGATGTTTTGGTTAAGGAATTACAATGAGATGCATCTCACTCAGCTCGAGTATGCCTTTCGAACTCCTGTACATCCGAGAAGGTTGTACGATCACACACCCCCGAAGTCCATAAGGATTAAGATAAGTAATATTCACTACGACCAAATGATTACGATGTGCACCACTAATCGTTTCCATGAGTAATCTTGACCTTTCTCGACCTGCTTCAGGAAAGGAGGTCTTGTCACCCTATATCTGCTCCGCCTCAAGGTCTGTGATTAGCTAGTGCTTTATAATTTTATCATGTTAATTGTTACATGAGGTAGATGAACTATAGATAGAATTTACTGTTATTTAAGTAATTCGTGAAAGAGATTAATCTGAGATATAGGGAGAGATAAAGAGACTAGTAAACAACGGATTACTTTTGGAAAATATAGGTGTTGGTCTCTTGTGGGCGGGGTCGACTAGCTCCTTAGCTTTGTCGCAGGTGCGTAATCTAGTTAGTCATGATTCGTCGGCGGTGCTTTGATGAGGAGAGAGAGAGAGAGAGCGTTATAACAAGAGAGCATTCAGGTAATTCATTACCAATGAATAAATTAATGGTATAGCTGCATTATAATCAATATAAAGTTAAGTCTCTATGTATTCGTTATTCTATCGTAAATGTTCTTACAAAACAATTATCGAGGCGCTTGCCAAAGACACTATATTTTTTGTTGTCGTACATAAATCCCCCTTTTCTGAAAGGATCTAGTCTGTTGCCAAACAAAGGATTTACAAGACGATGTCGGTATATCACAAATAACACTTCTGGTTTGTTAGATTTACCTAATGTAAGTCTAGTATATCATGAAGTTCTATGTAAATCGCTTACTATTTACTTCACCTACTGTTTTTCACTAGCTGTTTAAAAGATGAGGATTTCCTATTCACTTTCTTGTATCATCCCTTCAAGTAAGGAATTTGCCTTTAGCGCGTGCTGTATATAGGTCTCATTGCTGATTTGTAAGTGTGTGTGTGCTGTTTCTGTTTGCCAAAATTGTAGTTACTTCGTCGGCATCATTCCATGCTATTTTATGTTTCGATTGGTTGCAAAGCAGAACCAGTTACCCTACACATAAGGGACCACACCAATAATGTTATGACATGCCGCAAAGAGGTGAATACCCGCCAAGAAGTGACCTTAAGGTGAGATATTCTATAATCTTCCTTAATCCATTTGGGCGGAGCATCCGAAGGGCGGGGCGAGTGGGCGGTACAAGTCTGTCCCTTGTGAGCAATCCGACTTGACCTCAAACGTAAGCGATATTGCTTTTGTTTGCCTTTAAGCCACTTGGCTATAAACATTGTCCGTTCGCTGTGAAGAAAAAGTATTCGTTTTTGTATTAAAGTCACGTCTTTTACATAATTAAAGTTATCAATTAGATCTGATTATTTATGATAAAAAGGCGACAGAACGAGCTGTGTCACTAAGGTCACATCTAATAACCCGTTGTAAATCCCTTGTTTTGATCCTTTCAAAAATAGGTTTATTATACCAATGGTACCAAAGCCCAGTGATGCGCAGCACTTCCAAATATTCGCATGGGTTCCAGACAATACCCTTAAATCTCCCCTCCTGCATAATTCAGTCGCTAGGATAAATCCCCTTCTGTGATTTCTGCAAAGCGGGCATTTCCCCAGCCGCGATTTTTACAAGGCGGACCTTGCCAAAATTTACCGGACCGCCATTAAAGTCTCTCCTAAGTTTTTTTTTTTTTACAAAATGGATAGTGTCCATATGGAATAAAAAAAAAGCTAAATACACGCTTTCTTGCCCTCAGATAAATAAAAGGATCAAGAGATGCTAGAAGTTTTTTTTTTCACGAAATACGTATAGTTTTGATGAATTAGAAAGGAAATATATTCGCGGTTGATCCTAGATTACTTTACCTTAATTTGTCTAGCTTAAGGGAAACAATGACATAATAACAATAACAACAGAAAACAGAAAAACGGTAATAATGAGCTTTCAGCGTATATTATGTCTACAAAATAGGATCAATGATCAAATTCTAAAACTATGAAGAGATGGGTATTGCAGGATGATAGTTGTGCAATGTTGGTTGTATCTGTTTTGTGAAACGGGGGGAAACGGAAGGAGCATTGTCCGCTCTTTCAAATCTTGGGAGGAAAAATGTTTGCCTTGTTCGCGGGAGGGGATTTGTTTGCTTTGCAAAAAGAAAAAGAAAAAGAAAAAGAGCTCTGCCTGCCAAATATCCCGGGAGGGCATATTATGTGCAGATTAAAAGACATCACTTCTGATTACTTCTGTTCCTCATGCAATGTTGCTTTAACTAAGTTCTTCCTCTTGTAAATGAAAACGGGATAAAGTTTCCTTCAGCAATAGGAATAACTAACACGGGATCCGCATTCGAGACTGTTGGTGTGGAGAGCATCATCAGAGTCTTTTTTTTCTCTTCTCTCTCTCTTTTTCTCTAATTTCACCATAAATGCAATTCCGAAGATTCTCTTACTGTTTGTTTGCCAGTGGCCGTATATTGATAAGATTGAATGTAAGTTGAAATATAAACAAAGACTGAATATTTCACATAATTTATTGATTTAGACTAGAATATTGTTAGGAGGGTTGAGGGAGTCGTCACTGGGATTTTCGCAAGAAGCAACAGGTCCGCCATCTTCCTATTCAGACGACTATACAATATTACAACACCAAAACATAGAAATATGTACATATATTATATAAATAACGTCTACATTTACGGAGAGAGAGTGAGAGAATAAAAGTAACAAGGGAGGTCTGATCATAACATACACTATACAATAACTTAAGAAAACACACACACACACACACACACACAAGAATAACACGGTATTTCCTTAATATTTCCTTTTTTTACTGTGTCTGCTTCATCTTGTGTCCGATCAGACATGTTCATGAAAGGGGAGGTGGGAGGGTGGGGAGGGCAAGACGTAGACGAGACGCAGATATCTAAAATGAGTCATGAGGCGTGGCAGATGTCGAATAACTGGAGCTCTCATCATGGGAAGATTGAGGTAAGTCAGGTTCCCTCATCAATCATGATGGCTGTGACTGAGGCCATACATGTTAATCATTATCATTATCATCAGCATAATTACTGCTTTTGATAGGTCCTGCTGCTAAAAGCAAGGAATTTAATATTTACGCTTACTGGAATTTTTTTTTTAGAATGAGAGAGAAAGCAGAAGGGAAAATGGGAGTGAGTGAGTGACACACACACACACACACACACACATGTATATTATATATATATATATATATATATATATATATATATATATATATATATATATATATATATATATATATATATATATATATATATATATATATATTCATATATATATATATATATACATACATATAGATATATATAGATATATGTAGATAGAGATAGATAGATAGATAGATAGATAGAGAGATGAGGGAGAGAAGAGAAAAGGAGAAGTGAGGGAAGGAGGGAGGGAGAGGGAGGGAGGGAGAGGGAGAGAGAGGGAGGGAGGGAGAAGGATAGGGAGGGAGGGGGAAAGAGAGGGAGAGAGAGGGAGGGAGAGAGAGAGAGAGAGAGAGAGAGAGAGAGAGAGAGGGAGAGGGCGGGAGAGAGAGGGCGCGAGAGGGAGGGAGAGAGAGAGAGAGAGAGAGAGAGAGAGAGAGAGAGAGAGAGAGAGAGAGAGAGAGAGAGAGAGAGAGAGAGAGAGAGAGAGAGAGAGAGAGAGAGAGAGAGACGGTAACAAACTATAAAATATAATTTTCCGATGTTCTGTACGACTTGAAATTAATCTTAGCGTTTAACATCTCATAAAAATCTCGTCCTTTCTCCCCTCGTCAGAGAGGCACCGCCGGCTCGTGACGAAACAGATTACACACCTGCGACAATGCTAATGAGGTGGGTCACCCCGCCCACGTAAAGCACCATCTCCCTTTGTCGGCAAGCAGCTACTTGCATCCACGGCCATGTGCTGATGTACTGACAAGCATTTGCTCTCTCATATAACCCTGATTACCATTTTCATACTCTAGATTTCTAGATTTTATATCTATAAAAAGTATAGGATTTTATGGGCGATATAGATCGAAGGAGGCTGATTTTCTTGTCAAAAGAATTTGCCAGTAAAAGAATCCAGGCTGCTTTAAAATTACACTTATAATTATGTCGTAAATATGTATGTTATGTAAGTTTTGGTGCTGGAATGCGGAAAAGAAAAAATAGAAAATAGGTCTGAACAAAACAAAAAACGTAATAATATGTGAAAGATTAAATGAAACAGGCACAATTAGAGAGGAATCACAGAATATATCTTATCTTATATGTTCCATTTAGTTTAGTGTTCGAGCAGATGTAGAGGGAGATGAGATCCAAGATACAAGTCCCAGACAACATCTGAAAGGAGTCACGGGGCATGGCAGACGTCAAGCCACCGGAGCTCTCATCATGAGATTAAACAGGGTAAGTCAGGTTCTCTCATCAATCAAGATGGAGATGATTGAGGGTATTCAAGGTAATCATTACCACAATCATAGCGATGTCTGTAGTTACTACAGGTATTTCATGAGTATGCTTGACAAATTTAGATAGGCGACAAACCGTTAAATTCAATATTTCAAAGAAATCCTGATCACATAGTTGAATTTTCAGTCCTATTTTTATATCACTACTAATGTAAGTCATTATACCAATGTGCTGTCTGCGGTTTGACAATCGTTGGTCTTGATGTGTCGTTGGAATTATATAAGGTGTTTAAAATATAATATAATACTTTAATAACTCAGTAGTCTCATTTCTCTTGAATTCCAGATAAAATCGGCTTCCAATAGTCATCTCTGTCTCGAGAGACAGAGAAAGAAAGAAAGAAAGAAAACGGGACACAGAGTGAGAAGAGGAGGCTTCGCTTTTGATGACAAGATAATCACAGATCTTTCAGACGACG
>BOPN01001304.1:45000-50000 GCA_017312705.2 Penaeus japonicus
GTAAGGGCGTGGATATCCCTGGAGACGAAGTATTTGCTTCCCCCTCTAATCCACATATTTTTTTCTCTCGTAGATACATCTTGCCATCATAAAGTTTTTCTTATAATTAAATTCCTTCGTTTTATCAGTTTCTCTCTTTTTCGCGGTTTGAAAGCTTTTCTTTTTCATTGTGTTTAAATTTATAAACACATTTCTTTTTGTTTTATCTGTAATTCTAAGAAAAAGTAAAAACGTCTCACCATTGATTAACCACATATTATGTTATGTGTTTTTAATATAGACCACCATATCTGTATTGTACAAATATGCCAAAAAAAAAATCTCCTCTAGGACACATAGGCAGAATTATTAGGCA
This sequence comes from Penaeus japonicus, assembly GCA_017312705.2. Lineage (NCBI taxonomy): Eukaryota > Metazoa > Arthropoda > Malacostraca > Decapoda > Penaeidae > Penaeus > Penaeus japonicus. The sequence continues at coordinate 45,356 of BOPN01001304.1, forward strand.
AAGTAATTAGCCACGACGCATTCCGATTGGTGGAGAGTACAAGCAAAAGGGGTATATAAGCTCGGAAATGACCCCTCTCATCATACCTGTCCTTGACCACTTGAAACATGGATCACCTTTCAGTGAAGATCACTCCCCAATGGAACTACAGTCTTCCCTGGGCGCCGCCCGCCAGCCCTCCGAGCACGACAGCCCCCAGCCCTCCGGCCCCTGCCATCACGCCCCTGCGGATGTCCTCCAAGGCCCAAGCCTTTACCATCGACGCCTTGCTAGGACTTGACACCCAAAAGGATCTTCCTGTCCACCGCCTGCATCTCCATTCTCCTTCGGCAGGCGTCCCACGACACCGGCCCGAGGGACGCCCCGGAAAGCTCAAGCGACATCGCACAGTGTTCACGGACGCGCAGCTTGAGCGGCTGGAGGAGGAGTTCCAACGGCAGCAATACTCAGGGCCCCGACCATGACAATTAAGCGAGCGAACTTGAGCTGAGTGATTTACAGCTCAAGGTGTGGTTCCAGAACCGACGCATCAAGTGGCGCAAGAACCAGTTCAACACGGTCGAGGAGCCGAGTGCCTGCCTTCCAACTCCAGAAGCAATCGGAATTGGAAGCAAAATGAAGAGTTGCATCGCCAGAGAACACAAACGTCCCAGTGATAATCCTTGAATCGTCTATACTTATTTAATTATTAATATGACATTTCCAATAAAAACACATTCGAAATCATAATCTTTCCAATTTATCTTCCCTATACAGTATTAGGTCTAATGTACACTATAGTCCATATCGAAAGTTAAATGATACACTAAACTCACATTTCCATTTACCTCTAAGGATAAATATTACTGTTGCAAATAGACGGACGAGTTGTTTTAATTGGTTTGAACTGTTTGCATAAGGCAGGGATAATAATAATGGTAAAAGTGATAACTGGGGTAACAGTGATGACAGTATGATAATGATAATGATAAGAATAACGATGATGATGATTAGAATGATGATTGCAGTAATAATGATGATAATGGCAATAATAATAATTATTATTACTATTGTTATAATTACAATTATGATAATAATTATAATCGAAACAATTTTGATGATAATGATATGAATAACAATAAAAAAATAGTACTAATATTCATAAGATAATTATTATAACAATAATGACGATAATTATATTGATAATGGAGGTAATGATGAGTGATAATGGTAGAGATAATAATGATGTTACTGATAATTCTGACGATGATTATAAGAAAAGTTATGATGATCATAGCAATGGCAATAATGATATTAGTAACGATGGTGATAATAATAATAACATTAAGAATAAAAATGATATTTGTTATAATAACAACAATAATGATGATAACAATAATAACAATAAAAGTCATAACAAGAATGTCGATAGTAATAATAATGATAATAACAATAATAATAATAATAATAATAATGATAATAATTATAATAACAATAATAATAATGGCAATAATAATGGTAACAATAATAATAATGATAATGATAATAATAATAATGATAATAATAATAATGATACTGATAATAATGATAGTAAGGATGATAATAATGATAATGATAATTATAATAACATTAATAATGACAATAATAACAACAATAGTAATAATCATCATCATGAGGATGATGATGAAGAAGAATATGATATCAATAATGACAGTGATAATCCCCCGCAAAAAGGAACCGCCTTGTCGTGGCGCGGGGGCTTGAACTCCTTCCTCGGACGAGCCCGCTCTAGAACTAGCCAGTCTCTCCCTCCCGTTGAGGTGGCCTTCTAGCGGTTGATTCTCCGAGGAGGGACGACTAAGCGTTCCTAGGTGCTGATCTAGTAGGTGGGATCACCCCCCCTCCCCTAATCCCTCCCCCCAGGGGGGCACAAACCTGCCCACGTGTTTCTGTTATCTGCGCCCTCCGTGCGCTGGGGAGTGGGAGTCCTGGAGGCTGATGATGCCGTGTATGAGTACGCCCCTGGCGGGCTAAGCAACACACCCTGGTCCCCCTATTCCAGCAAGACGGGTGGCCTGATCTCGGCTCGATTAGGTCAATCAGCTGGTCTCTCTTTTGAGCTAGGCTAGGGTCAAGCAGCTCCTGTCTTGCAGGCAATCGCATGTATTTGCGAGTGCCATCAATGCGAGGCAGGGGTTGCGTATATCCTCCCACCACCCCTGTGGCTTCTGAGCATGGTCTCAGTGCACAGTAACGATGGTGACTCCATGGTGGGTGGGGGCGTGGGAGGATGAATTGAACAACTTACCTTATGGCACCGTTTACTAAAAAAAAACCTGACTGACCCCCAAGTTGGCGAACCTGGAACGAAGATGACCAAGGCTGTCACCTTGGAGCCTTTCAAGGTCCTTGGTGACAAACGTAGAAAGCTGGGTAAGGCTCTGGCGTCGGTTCGGAGAAAGCCTACCCAAGAGCCTCGGGCTGGATAATAGTAAGATTGAACAGAAGTAATAATAACATTGATAAGTAATATTGATAATCATAATAACAGTGATGATGATATGCTGATGATAAAACTACTACTACTAATAATAATGATAATTATGATGATAATGATGACAATAATAATTATAGTGCTGATAATAATACAATTAAGATTAATTATGATAATAGTCATAGTAATATCAATAATAGCAACAGCAACAACAATAATAAGAAAGACAATGATAAATGATATCATAGCGATGATAATAATCTTAATAATACCATAAACAATAACAGCAATAATATGATAGAAATAAAAAGACAGCGGTAGGAGTGATAATAATAATGAAGATAATAAATCCTTATCGCTTATCTGAAGTCCTCGGGCGAGTCGAGGTCCCCGCCCACTCGCATCCCTTTCTCGACCGCGCCCTGACTTCAGATCGCTGGACTTCGAAGTCCAGTGGGATGACACGCTTCAATTACCAGATTAACATGGTCAAGGATGAGATGATGCGATTATCCAGCCACAAAATTGGTCGTCAAACTTTTTTTTGCGGATTTTTTGGAAGTGTTTTCATGCTAGTGCCGTAGTTAATTGGTTTCTCTTGGTTCCAATTTTCTCTTTCCCCGCCTCCTTCTCTTTATTTCTTTTTGTTATGATTCTTGGAAATATATTTTTTTATGAGCTTGAAGATTATGATTGGTAATATACAAAGGAAAACAAGGGAGGGTAAAGGCCCGGAAATACAACTTTATTAAGGAAATGATTGTGCGTGTTTTTTTTTTCCTTCACTTATTGAATTCACACTATGAAGCTCTTCTAACACACAGGAGGGCGGAGCAGACGTCGCGACACCGGAGCTCCCGTCATGAGGCAACTAGGGGCAGGTCAGGTCCACTCATTACTCACTTGCACACTCACTAATTAAAAGAAATCGTTATATATATATATATGTGTGTGTGTGTGTGTGTGTGTGTGTGTGTGTGTGTGTGTGAGAGAGAGAGAGAAAGAGAGAGTCCAAATTCAAATTTAAAACATTTGACACCACCAGTTACAGCATTATTATGCAGTAATAGGATTCAATGAAGAATCCTACCCATAACCATAGTGAGAGGAGATTCTTCATGTGTGCGCAGTAGCTTTACGTAACCTGAGACGTCTGATAAGGTCATTCTGTTTAGAGCTGCCTTACAAATGAGGACGGAACTTCATTTCCATTCCCGAATACCTATCCTAATTCGCCTGTCTTGCAAGTGAGTAGAGGCTCACATTGAATTCTGTACCATAGTAACACAACAATAGCAACCCATTCACTCAGTCTCAGTAGCACCACGAACCATAATAAACTCAAGTTGTGCTGCCTTTATTGGCTGGAGAATCTTTCCCAGTTAACTGGAGTGTTCAGTTAAACACAAATGCACATATGATAATGCGAGACTTCCTTCATACATACCTATAATATTTTTTTGTGGCGTGACGAATGCATTTGAGAAATTATGTGAACATATATAACCCTCCTAAACCATTTGTTAATTCTAGTAGATAGCTATGAAAGAAATCTCGCACTAACATATATGCAGGTAATGATTAGAAATTACCTCCAAATATAAACAGTATATTATACCATATATTTGAAATGAATATAGTGGGTGGGATATTTTTTATGTGAACCAGTTTACCTACTCCGGACGGAGGGATTCATATGGTATAAACATACACGATATGAACTTATGATGGTAGATGAATATGACAAAGTACCAATGATATAAACATCGCCGACATACCGGCGTAGAGCTAGTCTTGTTCGAATACCTGTTGTGTTGCATATTGTTTTCAGAAAGGTTAGCTAACAGTTGTTACCCTTGTATAGGTAATCATGTGTTATAATTAATTTTGAGAGAAAGTAGGGGGACTTATAAAATTTATCTAAAAAATTAAAAACATGAGAATTTTATCTAGTGATAAGGATGGCTGGTTCATAATGATATGGGAAATAAGTGAACGAGAACGAAAATGGAATCGTTCGTTGTGGCAGGATATGTACTTATCTTAAATTTGCTGAACTTATAAATTTGGTAGTAATTAAAAAATCAATCAATTCATCGTCTAATTTGATACAAGGATCTTCTCCTAATATTCCCATTTCTTTCGTTTCAGATTATATACGATCAAATTTAC
>BOPN01001304.1:55000-62500 GCA_017312705.2 Penaeus japonicus
CAGTAAAGAGCAGCGCTTCCCAACTTTTTCCGACTCTAGCACCCCATGTAGTCCGAGATAGGCAACCCAGCACCCCTCAACTCTGATTAATATCTTATTACGAGAAGATAGATGGAAGTGATGTGCACTGTGTGATCCTTATGTTCCTTCTATATCCAGTAACTGCATATGTGTGCGAGTGCATGATTATCCATAGAGTGACAATAAACCCCCAACCAGTGACCTCCATTCACCACACATGTGAAAATCTTAAACGGAATTTAGACAGGGATTGCCAAACCATCGTCAAAATCTGTCTAAAACGGGTGATTTGATTTCATTGAGGGTCCCCTTTTAATAACGCTGACCTCTTTAAATCTTTTATTTGGCCACAGAAGATCCTTTCAGAAAAAAAGGGATCAGCTTTTATGGTACGGTAATAAAAGAATGCAGCATATATTGCAAGTGCTTTGAAAAAAACATTGTACGGAGAACATTTACGACAGAATAGCGAATACATAAAGTCCTAACTTTTCTTTTTTTTATTATAATGCATCTGTAACATAATTTTATTTATCGGTGATAGATGTGGTAGATTCCCGTAGCGCTCTCTTTTTACAACTCTCTCTCTCTCTATCTATCTATCTATATATATATATATATCCATCTATCTATCTATCTATCTCTATCTCTATCTCTATCTCTCTCTCTCTCTCTCTCTCTCTCTCTCTCTCTCTCTCTCTCTCTCTCTCTCTCTCTCTCTCTCTCTCTCTCTCTCTCTCTCTCTCTCTCTCTCTTGACTAGCATATTGCCAGGAAGGTATGAGGAACTGACACTGGGTTATTATATGATAGAGTGAGTTTTTGTTTCTCTCGCAATAGTTTTCTCGTTGCTGCAGAAAGCTTTATAAGGCTAATTAGGTCTTTGCAGTGTTTACCATAAATAGGACTCTCCTTCCAATAACCATATACACTTTTATGCCTACTTTTTAAAGAATCGAAAGTGTGGTAAAAAAGGTCAGAATTATTAGAAACAGGAACCTGAGTGTTACAATTCATTACTCTGCCGTTTTCAAGTAGGTGCAAAGTCACACCCTATTAGGCGGACTTTAATGAGGGTTTTGCATTCATTACCTAAATGTTGTTTTGGTCCTATGGATTATCACATCACATCACGTTTACGGTCAACAGAAGTAGAGTGATACGAGTTATAGGTCAAAGACTTACAGAGAGATTTCGTAATGTTAAAGACGTAGATATAATCTGATATAAAAGGAGTGCGGTTCCTTTTCATGATTACTGTATCTCATGTAAATTGTCCTAAACACACACAAAAGCGCCTTTGCTTGCCTTTGAGGTCAAAGTGGGTTGCTCACCAGGGACAGGTATGCTCCACCCACTTGCCCCGCCATTTGAACGTTCCGCCCAAATGGACTGAGAAAGATCATAGAAAATCTCACCTTGAGGTCACGTTTTCCCCTTTGCGGCTTGGAAGGATGTTTTTTTTGTAGGTCGTCTTGTAGAAGTCTTCGGGATAAGAGTAAATGCCATTCGTCTGGTTGTTTGTATTATGAAATAATTACAATTCTCTCTCTCTCTCTCTCTCTCTCTATCTATCTATCTATCTTCCTATATCTTCTCACATCAAAGCACCGCCGACGAGTCATGCCTAACTAGATTACGCACCTGCGACAAAGCTAAGGAGCTAGGCAACCCCGCCCATAAGACACACACATCTGCCACATAGCAGTCCTTCTTTCCGTTGTTTCCTTTTAGTACCTATATCTGAGAGAAATCCCGTCCACACCATTAATATATTAGTGATTTATTGGCTATACGTAACTTACATAATGTTTTATGACACTAATCAAATACAAACTAAGGCGGAGCAGCTGTCAGGTGACCGGAGCTCTCGTCACGAGGCAGGTCAGTTCTAGAGATCAATCGACTAGATATATTTATCGTGTTCCCTCCGCGACTGAGGAAGTTCCAACTACAGCAGTAGGGTGGGCCATGAACGTCGCTACCTGGCCAGACAAGGAAAGTGGTTTACCGCTAAGTGATGCTCCTTCGGAACTTCCAATTATGCCTATTGGCTTTTTCAAAAATGCCTATCGGCCTATCAGTGGTACCTCTTCAGCCTATCAAAGGTGCCCTTTCGGAACTTGATCCCTGGCCCTGTCGAAGGCACCCCAAGCCCTTTTCAATGGTGCCCTTCGGCCCCTCTAATGATGGCACTCTCGGCCCTTCTAAATGTATCCTTTCGGTCCTACCAGAGGTGTCCCTTCCGCTATTTCAGTGGTATCCCTTGGCCCATCCAATGGCGGCACTCAGTCATTTTTAATGGATTCGCTTCGGTCCTTCCAATAGATTTTCTGTGATGGCCCTCTTCCTTCATTCACTAAACACGTGCTTATATATTGCTTAAGTATTACTTAAGCAAGATCGAGACAATCGGAAGATAGCGGTAGCAAAAATTATGATATCAATAATAAAATGAAAATAAAAGGATTGGACTGGGATCCTTTAGTAATAATCGCTTTTCAATTTTTCTACCAGTTTCTCATACTTCCGTATGCCATTTCGATAACTCCATATGGAGATATCAGTACGAGGAAAACACTTTAATTTTTTTCGAGGACATTAAGCACTTTTAGATTTTCATAATTTTGTTATTAATATCTTAAGTAGGTGTGAGGTTCATCCTGGAAAAGAAACGGGTCATTCCTTTCCTTTCATCTCTCTATCTATCTATCTATCTATCTATCTATCTATCTCTCTCTCCCTCTCTCTTTCTCTCTATCTCTCTATCTGTCTCTCTCTCTCTCTCTCTCTCTCTCTCTCTCTCTCTCTCTCTCTCTCTCTCTCTCTCACATGCTCACACACACACTAACTCATTCACTCTCACGTTCTCTTTCTTTCTCTCACCCGTCTCTTGCTATCCATAGTAAGAAAGCTGCGGCAATATTCAACAACAGTTCTAATGAGTGGCAAGAATTTTTGAATACAAGATAACATATATGTGTGTGTGTGTGCCAAGTCGAAGAAGAAAATTTCGTCTTACACGATACACCATAGCGTTTTGCTTCTCTTTTTACTGTGACTTTTTCATTATTGGAGTGTAATATGAAAATGTGAAATGTAATTACATCACTTTTATGTTAATGATAAGGAGACCGTTATGAGTTCTATTTAGAAGTATGTGATAGTATAAATAATGATAATGATGATACTTTGTGAATTATAAAGCATTTTTCATGATGATAAGTAAAAAGCAATTACAAAAAGCTGTTCTAAACTTTTGTTACAATTATTTTACTGAGGATTATATTTCACAAGTCACTACGAACATTTTTGCATTATATTATGTCTATTTCCTAAAAGGTAAACTATGCAAGAAATAATGAATAAACTACATGCAAAGTATTAGATCTTGACTCATTTACATATGTCCTCTCCTCATTGGTCAAGCTTGTAACCGAGAATCAGGTGAAATTCTCTCTGATTGGTTGAAATCACAGGTAAAAGGGTATATAAGTCCCGGTAAAGTATATGCCACCATACCTGCCTCTCATTACCTCAAACATGAATCAAATCTCAATGAGCATTCAATTACTCGCTTGGAACTACAACTTCGCGAGGGTGCCGTCCATCAGCCCCCCGCCCGCCCACAATGATTCTATTTCACGGATGTCCACCAAATCTAAAGCCTTCACTATCGACGCCCTGCTTGGACTTGATACCCGGAAGAATCTTCCCGCTTCAACCGCCACGCCGTCTGCATCTCCACTCTCCCTCCTTCAGCACGAGTCCTACGACACCGGCCTGAGGGACGCCCCCGGAAAGCTCAAGCGACATCGCACAGTGTTCACGGACGCGCAGCTTGAGCGGCTGGAGGAGGAGTTCCAACGGCAGCAGTACCTGGTGGGCCCCGAACGGCGCTACCTGGCCAGCCAGCTCAAGCTGAGTGAGTTGCAGCTCAAAGTGTGGTTCCAGAACCGACGCATCAAGTGGCGCAAGAACCAGCTCAACGCAACACAGGATCGCGACTCTTGCACGTCTCCTCCAGCGTCTGAATAGGAAGATGGCGGACCTGTTGCTTCTTGCGTAACACCTACCTCGCAACAGCGGAAATGTTGCGTCTTATGCAATTGTAAGCATCCCAGTGACGTTCCTCATACTTATCTTTCTCAGATTCTAGTCTAAATCAAGTAGTGTATTGCGTAAATAAAAAAAATCCCTGCACCTGACTTTTTCAACTATTTATCAATTAACCTTCTTTATGCTGTCTTCTATATGCTATGAAAGTCAGATATGTCGAATAGGAATACAATTTATCACTATATTTTCACTGTTTATATATATATATATATATGTATATATATATATATATATATATATATATATATATATATATATATATATATATATATAAACCACTGTTTGCTCATCGTCGATAATCATAGAAAAGGTAATCCAGATATGACTATATAATTTACTTATACATACCCTTAACCGAATTATTATTGGTTACAGTATATATATATAAATATATATATATATATATATATATATATATATATATATATATATATGCATATATATTTTTTATATAAAACCAACGAAAAACTTTGAAATTCTTTAAAAATAATGTATTTTCTTTTCGTATCTGATAACACTAGATGCAGTTCTTTACTTTTGACACTTTATGGACAGACCAGAGGAACAAATTATAAATTACTTATAATTTACTTGCCTTTCCACTCAACTTCTCAGCAAACTGATTCTGTGCGGAAAAAAAACGAAATTTCGTAATGAGTTTCCACGACATATAATCTAGGCTGGAGAAAAGATGGCGTTCCACTATCTTCCTTTAATGCTTCTCACCTCCATTCGGAGTCATAAGATAATAAGATAAGATGAGACAAGATAGCATAAGATGATCATAAATCCGGATTACTAAGTCATCTCCAGTCAGCTGACAACTCGACCTCATCCTATTAAAGGATCAGATACGCGGCCAAGCAAGGGATTTCTGATTCAGGAATTTTAAGCTAAGGGGATTTTTTTTTCTTCTTTTTTTTCTTGAGGCATTTCTTGCGGAAAGCTTATTATGTTCTCATCATACTGATATGATATGTAGGTCAAAAGTCACACCCCATTAAGTCGTAGGCACATTAGCACTTCATATTTGCAGCCGTAGTGAGAGCTTGAAAGTAAAGATGGCTGCAACCAAAATCTAATAAATTCTACTTCCTTGATTCATGACTTTCTGATATGTTGAAAACCAGGAACTGCAGTGAATTAAATTTTTGCAACTGATCGGAGACTTGAAATACATGATTTTTCATATTCAAGTGTTGCAAATGTAATCTTCCCATACCATATATATTATACGGGAAAACTATTGCAACACAAAATGACATAGACGGTATGAAATACATGTATATTCACTCATACCTCACAACTGCAAACTTTCAGGAGAAAACGACAGTATGTTGAAGAGGATATTTACTTTCGCATGTGATATTCTGGCTAGAAAAAATAAAGTCACATGGTATACAGTATAATGTGTGTAATAAGGTCTGCCATAAATTACTTATTAGTAATATACTAAAACTGACCATATTTGAACATTATCATTACGATCTGGTTGAAGCACCGAAAGGCTAAAAGCATCGAGTGTGATCAGAAAGTGATGCGGCAATGTAATTGCTGTGACTTCGCGTTCTGTAACATTTACACATGTTAGGAGCCAGTGTGACCACGGCTAGAAAAAAAACACTAATGGCAGGTTATTTTCGGTTTAAGGCAAAAAAAAAGTACAACTAACGATACCGGCATTATTTTTAACGATCGGTGCATCGGTAAAAGGTACTATTTCGTTTATAGATAAGAAATCGCAAGACATTCTTCCAGTCTTATAGAGCAATGCAATGTTGCTAGGTAGTGTTTGAATAAATACACTTCATTTAATTCCAAAGATGGCGTCTGACTACCTCAGTGTGACTAGCTCCGGGAAGAAAAATAGCTGTCAAAATTAGCGTTACATGTTGCAATATTGCTTTAGCAAAACAATACTAAGAATAATGTCTAAATAACGCGTGTGAGGATCTTCGAAATGCTAATCATAAATCACGTTTTATTTTCAAATTAGCTCAAGCAAAGAACCGTTTTGCAAATAAGATCAATTTCGGAAACATGTTCAGAAGATTAGATATATGTCTCAACAAAAGGATTCACACCTACAGAGGTCACATTTATTACGCATTAGTGAAAGATCCCGAGTTTTCAAGTAGGTGCCAAATCGCACCCCATTAGGCAGACGCTAATGACACTTTTGTAGTCATCGCTAAGCACCAACCTGGACTGTCACATGAACTTACTTTGTGCAGATACTTATTTTTACAAGATATATGGTTTCAAACACTGCGTAGTATACATATAGGTAGGGGAAATGACTTATAATTTGAATCAAAAACAATTATGAGATACACTAGCATATGAGCAAAATATATGGACGGGATATTCTTATCTTCCTAGTTGCATGAAGTTGCACATAACAGATCGGTTCACCCAGTTTGCAATTTAATGTTCCACACTTTGAAACAAGGAATACATAGCGCTTGAATAGATCGCTCAGTGAATCCATGGCTATTGCCCTCAAATCTAAGGATCCTTATAACATGTATTTAAGCAATGAATGTGAAACTCTCATTAAGGGCAGCGTAATGAGGTGTGATTTGGCACCTTAGTCCGAAAAGGTGCTTTCGCAAGTTCCTAATAACTATGACCTTGTAAGTGTAAATCCTTTGTTTGGCCACATTTCATTCTTTTGAAAAAGGTGCTAAACTTTTTGCCATCCGAAAAAAGAAGTCGCAATGCTGATTTTTTTTGCTTTCCTTCGTATATCGAACATATACATCTATGTGTTTTTAAATATACACATATATACTGTACATGTATATGTGTGTGTATATATTTATATATACATATATATATATACATATATATATATATATATATGTGTGTGTGTGTGTGTGTGTGTGTGTGTCGTAAGTACAAGTAGGTAGATTAAAAAGGGCAAAAAAAAATTCTTGTTTATTAGCAAACATTTCGAAGAAATCTCCACTTTCATCATTAGTGTTGTTACAGGAGCCAAACAAGAGGCAGTTAAGCAATGATGTGATCATTGGTTTAGAGAGACATGGTGCAAACATGCACTTAATATAAACATCAACATGCAAATGACATATTGATATACAGAGATTGAACTTAACACAATTAAGAATATATTGGACTAATAATTATGGGTAATTATGGGCGATTGCAGTAAGTGTTGTTAAACTTTTTTTGATAATAAGGGATTCCTTGATGACGAGGTCTGGACAGGGTGTGATTGATTTTTAAAATCTGTGCTGTAGAAAGGATGAAAGTGTTGGTGAGAGTGTTCTCTTATGACCGAGAAAGAGTGTCTCAAAAGCGGAAGGCCAGTTCATTGTTCGAGTATGCCATGACGTAT
>BOPN01001304.1:67500-87500 GCA_017312705.2 Penaeus japonicus
CATTACTAATACTATCATCATTACTAAAATAGTAATGATGAGGACTACAATGATAATTATCATTACTATCATTATCATTACTATCATCATCATCATCATGAATGTCATCATTGCCTTTTAATTCTAGCTTTTAAAACTCTATTACTCTTATTACCATTATTATGATTATTGTTATCATCACTATTATTATAATCATCATCATTATCACCATTGATTAAATCATTATTATCATCTTTGTTATCATCATTGTTATCATCAATATTACTATCATTATTATTATCATCACTATCATTATTATTATCATCATCATTATTATTATCATCATCATTATTATTATCATCATCATTATTATTATCATCATCATTATTATTATCATCATCATTATTATTATCATCACTATTACTATCATTATTATTATCATCACTATCATCATCATTATCATCGACATCATTATTGTTACTTCTATTACTATTACCATTACTGCTGCTGCCATTGATATCGATATATAATTGTTGTCATTATTACCGCAATTATTGTTGTTACCATTATTGTTATCATTATTGTTATCACTGTCATTATCATCGTATTTGTTATCATTACTATCATGATTTTTCTCATTATCATTATTATCATTATCACTATTTTATAATTAATTGTACTAGAAGTTGTAATAATAGTAAAAGTATAAAGATTAGTAGTACACACACGCGCGAGGTATACGTATATGTATATGATAGAAAAACCTATCATGCTAAAAATATATTTTCTAATAAATTTGTTTACTGTATAGTTTTTTTTCTGCCATATTATCAACAAGGTAGAGTGTTTTTGCCATTCATATATATGTATATACAGAAGTATATGTATGTGTATATGCACATATATGTCTTAACTTATTTATACATATCGAAGTAGTTTGAAACATCTTGGTTTTAGGTAGTGAACCAGAGCAGGGTACCCGGCATATAAATTACTTCAAATTTAGAATATTCAAGATTTTAAACGAAATATTTCCGTTGTGCAAATGTAAGTGGAAGATTCAAAACGAACACCTTGTTTTCTTTCTGACAAAAGAAAGATCTCCGTCGCCGTAGACTGAAGTAGGAGGAAGCACAGTACGCCCTTCTTGCTGTCACCTAGGACGACCTTTCCGAAGATACTCTGCCTATAAATCTATTGGATTTTTTTATGACGGAAACAATTATGGTTTAAAATTATGTTTATTTGGTTTAGTAATTGCATTGTCCACTATACTTTACGTCCCTTGTTAAATGGTTTTAAAAGCGCATGAGATGTTTCTTATTGGCCACGAAAAATATACGAACAATACTGTAGCTCCGATTTCCATGTACGATCTAATCACTCCATTGTCGGTTACGATTAGGAGGCGACAGAACCGTCGTTGACCTGACCTCGGGAGGCAGGGTCATCTTTGGTCACGTTCTGACCTCGGAAATCATTTGAAAGAGTAGTTAATGCACACACATGTGATGAAATATATTTACATGTAATTATACCTTTATACCTATAGATATACATCTAGAGCATTTATCTATCTGACTCTCTCTCTCTCTCTCTCTCTCTCTCTCTCTCTCTCTCTTTATATGTATGTATATGTATATTTCTCTCTCTCTCTCTCTCTCTCTATCTTTCTCTCACTGCCTCTGTCGCTCTCAACCCCCATCCTAATCTCTCTCTCTCTTATATATATATATATATGTATATATATATATTATATATATATATATATATATATATATATATATATATATATATATATATATATATATATATATATATATATAGCATGTATATGTGTATATATGTATATATATATTAGATATATTAGATATAATATATGATATACATATATATACATATATATATACATATATATATATATTACATATATATGTATGTATATATAAATATATATGCATCTTTCTCTCTCTCTCTCTCTCTCTCTCTCTCTCTCTCTCACTTTCTCTCATATATATATATATATATATATATATATATATATATATATATATATATATATATATATATATATATATATATATAATCATATACACACATATAACTACATGAGTGTGTGTGTGTGTGTGTGTGCAATTACTGGAAAACAACAAACGCAACCAGAAGTCAGATGACCTAGCTGCACCGAAGGGCAGCGTCCCAAAGGGGAGCTTTCGGTAGAGGCCCAGTCAATGAATAGTCAAAAACAAATGAAAAAAGTGAAAGAAAAATACGGACTGTGTTTTAGAGTCCCCTGGATGAAACGTCAGTTCCCAGTCGTTTGGCCAGAAGAAGCCAGTCAATATGGAACCGGTTGCCCAAAGAAGAGGCTGTGGCGGGTAACCGGTTGAACTTACACGGCCTCACATATCTGTTTAAACTGCCAAACCAGCTTGCGTCGCTCGCTTGTTTGAGAGTGTCTTATAGTAGCTTCTTTCGTCCGTGACTCAATACCCTGCTTTCTTTTTCTTTTTCTTCGAATGGGTTCCAAATAATACTGGTACTCCACACATTAAAAGATCCCCTTAATAAAATATATTGATATATAGATGGATAGATATGGATATATATATATGTATATATATATATATATATATATATATATATATATATATATATATATATATGTATATATATATATATATATATTATATATATATATATATATATATATATATATATATATATATATATATGAGAGAGAGAGAGACAGAATATCCATTCATCGTTCTAACTGCTAGTTCATTCCACTTTTTTTTAATATGTTTTCGGCGTTTTAACATTTTACCAATAAGCAGTCTCACTTCTTCAACAGAAAAGAAACCGCGTACCCATTAGTGACTTCCTAATGGGACAAGATTTCTCACCTACTTGCCAGGTCATGGAAAGGACTAGATAACGATCTTCGCTCTAACGAGAATACGATACGACTCACTATACCTTATCATCTTTGCAATATCGAAGCCGGGTGGGCTCCATCGTGTCTGGGCGGGAATCCTTTGTTTCGCCACAATAGGAATCCTTTAATAAGGTGATACCGACATGCTGATTCATTTGTCATTCTACTTGATAATCATAACAACATATTCCTTGCGTTGTCTTCAATTTTGATATTAAAGGACCATCGGTACTTTTAATGTTTATCGCAACTGCTTTTTCATATTGATTGTAGATTTCAATTTAGCCTTTATATCATGTGTGATAAAGATAAATAGCATTGGATCATTAGAGCAACAGTGATAGGCAACGGTTTGCCCACTATTTTTTCATATTTTCATATCATAATAATGGGAGGTTTACGTGATCTGTTGAGCTTGACCTTTGACCCCCTTGACCGCTATTAGCTCCTAATGTGATGTGATTTAACACCTACTTGCCAGGCCGCGAAAACGACTACATAATGATATTCATGCTAATGAGGAACATTCGGAGCCGATATTTATATTATCATTCGACTATTACTCCCTTCAGTGTGAATCCGTTGTTTGACCACAATACTAATCCCTTTAATGGAATGGGAGTTGGAAGCGAGGAGCAAGAGAACTTATGGATGTCAGAAAAAAGATCGCATGTACTTGATGCCAGGGATTTGATCTTCATAAGGACTGCAATAACAAGCAATGTTACGTTATGAATGGCACTGATGCTGCAACTGATGTAATCCAAATGACTGTAGTGGTGGTTAACAAAATATCACGAAATACAACATACTACATAGTGTTAGGACATCCTAAAACGGAAATTTTGTCTAAAATCAGAAAAGGTTCTCCCGTATTTTCTGAAAGTCAGCAGTTTCTTCGTGTGGTCGAAAGGGTTATTAGACTGAGATGAGGAAAACTTTCTATCTGAACCTTAATTCCTTCAGAAGGAATTCCATGACCACCTCCGCGAAGTTCAAGGGCCGTCTCCACTAAAAACGCCAACAGGCGAGGGAGGGCCCCATTACACGGCAAGCCAACTCAAGCTGAGTAAGTTGTAGCTCAAAGTGTGATTACAGAATAAGCATATCAAGTAAGAACAGACGGTGCCAGTACTTGGTTAGGAAAGGAGAACTAGTCAAGGGTTATTTTCTCGCTCTTCGTAGCTAGACGAGAGCTAATAAACCACAAAGATCAACTACAAATCCGATTTATCCGATTTATCACGTCCCAGCAATAGAACATATACAATAGCTAGATTTATTTTGCTAGAATGCTGTCAAACCCAGGTACTGTAAACATTTCATCCACAAATAAGATTAATAGCAAAACATAGATGGTAAAAATAATGATCAACAAAGACCATCGGTAATTTTCATCAAATCATATCATATTCAACTCATATTGGTTTATACGTACCTAGATTTGTTCTAACTACTACTTGTTTCTACTTTTTTAAAAATATGTCCTCGGTGTTTTAACATTACACAAATAAGTAGCCTCACCTTTTCAACAGACAAGAAACCACATCCGATATAAGTCCTTTGTGTTCCTGAGTTGATTTTCAGAATGTCACAATATCTATATTACCATGCAACACATGGTAGTACAATGTATGGCCATGTTCTCTAAGTGAGAAGAAGGATGACCCTATTTGACCTATCCATTCTGGTCGGCGTATTTGGTGGCCTCGTCAAGTAGGTGATAATCACTTTACTGTGATACACGTTAAAAGGTGAACAAAGCCAACAGTGATTTAACCTCTGTAGGCGGAAGAGCAACTAGCCTAAAAAAGAACCGATGACATGGTAAGGATCATACATATATATACAATTATTCATGAATCATCATGCTCTATTTAAAGCTTAAAGTTTACACGATGATGAATTAGCTTACCTGACCTCCCCTGATATGCCTCGACAGGAGCTCCAGTGCCTCGATGGCTGCCCCGCCTCATGGTCCCGGATTAATCACACTTTTTCAGAACCATATGCGTTGGTTCTCTGCTGGGATGAGAAGGGTGTGATTTGTGTTTAATGCATACGCGTGATACGATGCAATGGCGAGTAGTAACTGGAAGATTATAGAATGAAGGGTTTGGCAGACATGAAACATGGACGTTGACCTTCTTGTGGGCGGAATCAGCTTTGTCGCAGGTGCGTGATCTTCTTAGTCACAGGTTATCGGCAGCGCTTTGATGACAAAGAGGCGAATCGTGTTTGAAAATGAGAGGTGAAGGAGGAAAGAACAGAGGATAGGAAAGCAAAGGAAGTGAGCGTAAACCACTATTGTGGGCGGGTCGACTATCTCTTTAGAATTATCCGTGTAATCTACTTATGTGTGTTATCGGTTGATGAAGGATGTGAAGATACAGAGGGTGAGCAATGCCAAGGGAAGGGGATAGACAAGAGAGAGGGCGAGAGAAGTTGTGCGTTTACCAGTCTATGCATATACACACATATGTGTGTGAATATATATATATATATATATATATATATATATATATATATATATATATATATATATATATATATATATATATATATATATATATATATATATATATATATATGTATGTATATATATATATATATATATATATATATATATATATATATATATATATATATATATATATATAAAGGAAAGGGAGTGTATTCATTCATTGTTCTAAAGGCATATTCATTTTACTTTTCAAGAATACATATTCCGTCTTTGAACATTGCACAAATAAGTAGTCTCATTTCTTCAACAGATAAGAAACCGCGTGCCATTAGAGACTTCCTAATGGGCCAGGATTTCTCACCTACTTGCCAGGTCATGAGAAAGGACTAGATAACGATCTTCGCTCTAATGAGAACACGATATGACTCATGATATCATTATCATCTTTGATATATTGAAGCCGGGTGGTCTCCATCGTATCTAGGTGGAAATCCTTTGTTTTACCACAGTGGCAATCCTTTAATAGGATTTTATCGTCCCGTCAATTCATCTTTCAAGAAAACATTAATGTCTTCAGCTTTGATATCAAAGAACCATCGGTACTCTTATTTTAAATGAATTTACACCATTTTTCAAAATATACAACTCTCTCCGTATTATATATTGAAAAACAGATTGATTTTGTTTATAGTACTATTCATTCAACTCAGCCATAGCCTTTATATTATAAAGGGCGAAAAAAACATTCTCATTAAAGAAACATGATAGCCGCAGTTTGCCTGCGATATTTTCCGTATCTTCTAAAGTCAACATCGCCCATCAGTGTGAATCCGTTGTTTGGCTACAATACTAATCCCTTAAACAGAATGGGAGTTGGAAGCGAAGAGCAAGAGAAATTATTGATGTCAGAAAACAAATGATATTGAATGTACTTGATGCTAGGAATCTGAGTTTGATAAGAACTGCATTAACAAGCAATATCACGTTACGAGTGGCATTAATGCTAAAACTATTGTAATCTAAACGATTGCAGTGATGAATGACTTAACGGCGGTTAAAGTGATTTCAACAAAATATCATGAAATATAACACATAAAACATATAACAAAGTATTTATAGCAACAGTAATAAATGCATAACAAAACGGATATTTTGTAAAAAATCTGAAAAAAGTTTTTTCACAAGAAACTACTAGTTTCTTTACGCGGTCGAATTCTTATAAAATTATATATGATGGAAGTGGTTATTAGACTGAGCCGAGGAAAACAATCATATGCCAGTAAAGTGATTGTACTATTAGACAAATATAATTTAAATAAGACATAAAACGACGTCCTCGGATCGACTACAATAACATCAATGATTTAAATATGATATTCGCCTAGAGCTAAATTCAGATATACTTCCGTTATCTAATCTTTCATGTAGAAATGTGTGTGTATTTACTTAAGTTTCAATAACATATTGAGGGTTTATTCGCCAGAAGTATTATATTATATGCAGTTAGCCATTAGCCATCGAAAACTACTTTCTATCTGGACCCTAGTAAGTGCTCCTCGAGAAGGAGTCCCACGATACCTCTGTGACGACCACCTCCGCGAAGTCCAAGTGCCATCTCCACTTACAACGCCAGCGGCCGAGGGAGGGCCCTGAGCGGCATTACAAAGGTCAGCCAACTCAAGCTGAGTGAGTTGTAGCTCAGAGTGTGATTTCAGAATAAGCATATCAACTAAGAACAGACGGTACCAGTACTTGGTTAGAAAAGGAGAACTAGTTTATTTCAAGGGTTAGATTTTCTCGCTCTTTGTAGTTACACGAGAGCAAATAAATTACAAATATCAACTAATAATACAGTTCATCACGTCCCAGTAAAACAAACAGAAATCGTATTAACATGTATAATAGCTAGGTTTATTTTGCAATCACGCTGCCAAGCGTGTAATTATTTCACTCACAGAGAAAATTAATGACAAGGCATAGATTATGTAAAAAAAAAGTTATATTCAAAAGCCAATCGGTATATTCTATATTCAACTCACTTTGAACTGTTTATACGCAAATAGATTTCTATTCTCGATGTGTCGAAAGAGAGATTCTAATAGACTTTGTGGTAGATCAGATCTCTTTTTCCAAGCATTCAAGCAATTTATGTTCCTGGCTTGATCACAAAATCTATATTACTAAGCAACCCACGCATGTCTAGTGATTAAACCGATGATTCCAATTGAAATGAACACTGGTACTACCATTTCTGGCCATTATTTTTAAGTGAAAAGAAGGATGGCCCTATCTGACCTTTCCAGTCTGGTCGGTGTATTTGGTGGCCTCATCAAGTAGGTGATAATCACTTTATTGTGATACACGTTAAAAGGTGAACAAAATCAACAGTGATTTGATCTTTGCGGACCAGATACTAACCAAAATAAAACCTATGATATGGTAAGGCTCATAAAGGATGACTCATGAATTATCATTCTGAACGCGAAGCCAACATGATGTTGATTAGATTACCTGACCTCCCCTGATTAACCTCATGACTGGAGCTCCAGTGCCTCGATGTCTGCCCCGCCTCATAGTTCCGGCTTAATCACACTTTCTCATATGCATATATGTTCGTTCTCTGCTTAAATAGTAAGTAGAGGATTTGTGTTTAATTTAAAAGCGTAATACGATGCAATTGCGAGTAGTAACTGGAAGATTATAGAATGAAGGGTTTGGCAGACATGAAACATGGACGTTGACCTTCTTGTGGGCGGAATCAGCTTTGTCGCAGGTGCGTGATCTTAGTCACAGGTTATCGGCAGCGCTTTGATGACAAAGAGGCGAATCGTGTTTGAATATGAGAGGTGAAGGAGGAAAGAACAGAGGATAGGAAAGCAAAGGAAGTGAGCGTAAACCACTATTGTGGGCGGGTCGACTATCTCTTTTGAATTATCCGTGTAATCTACTTATATGTGTTATCGGTTGATGAAGGATGTGAAGATACAGAGGGTGAGCAATGGAGATGGAGGGGGGGAGATAAGAGAGAGGGAGAGATAAGTTTTGTGTTTGCCTGTCTATGCATTTACTCATATATCTGTATGAATATTCCTTTGAATAGGCCTCATTTCTTCGACAAAGAAGAAACCGCGTGTCATTAGTGACTTCCTAATGGAACAGGATTTCTCACCTACTTGCCAGGTCATGAAAAGGACTAGATAACGATCTTCGCTCTAATGAGAATACGATATGACTCATTATATCATTACAATATTTGATATATCGAAGGCGGGTGGGCTCCATCGTATCTAGGTGGAAATCCTTTGTTTTGCCACAGTGGCAATCCTTTAATAGGATTTTATCGTCCCGCTAATTCATCCTTCAGGAAAACTTCTCATGTCTTTAGTTTTGATATCAAAGAATATCGGTGCTTTTATTGCAAATACATTAATACCATATTTCAAAATATAAAGTTCTCTCCATATTGTTTTTTTTGGGGGGGAAAATAAATTGATTTAGCGTATTGCATTGTTTCTTCAAATTAATAATAGCTTTCAATTTAGCCTTTGTATTTGTATAACATGAGATCAAGGCATTTTTCCGTATTTCCAACAGCCAAAGCTAGATCATAAGGGTGAGAGGTTTATGTGATCTGCTGAACTCTGACCTTTGTCCCCCTGGCCCGTCATTAGCTCCTAATGTGATGTGATTTAACACCTACTCGCCAGGCCGCGAAAACGACTACAAAATTATATTCATGCTAATGAGGAAGACTCGGAGACTCGTTATTTATATCAACATTCGAATATTGTTCTCTTATTTTTATCGCCCCTCAGTGTTAATCCGTTGTTTGCCCACAATACTAATCCCTTTAATAGAATGGGAGTTGGAAGCGAGGAGCAAGAGAACTTATGGATGTCAGAAAATAGATCGCATGTGCTTGATGCCAGGGATTTGATCTTCATAAGGACTGCAATAACAAGCAATGTTACGTTATGAATGGCACTGATGCTGCAAGTGATGTAATCCAAATGACTGCAGTGGTACCGTGGTGAATGGAATAACGGCAGTTAGAGTGAATTCAACAAAATATTACGAAATACAATGCATACAATCTACTATGTATCACAATACTACTAGTACACATTATGCTAAAATGGATATTTTGTCAAAATTCAGAAAAGTTTCTCACGATTTTTTTCTTTGCGTGGTCGAACTTTTGTTGAATTTGATATGTGGACATGGTTAGACTGAGCCCAAGGGAAAATAAATCACGTGTTAGTAAAGTGAGTATACTATTGGACAATAAAATAACACAACGACGTCTTTAGATTAATTTCAATGCCTTTAATCTGATCTTCATCTAGACCTAAATTCAGATATACTTCTGTTATCTAATTTTCTAGTAAGAATAAACGTCTTTACTTAAGATTCAATCGCAAATGAGTGTTTTTTTCGCCAGAAATATTATATATGCAACTCGCCAATAGCTACTGACTGTCGAAAAGAAAACGACTTTCTATCTGGACCCTAGTAAGTGCTCCTCGAGAAGGAGTCCCACGATACCTCTGTGACGACCATCTCCGCGAAGTCTAAACGCCATCTCCACTTACAATGCCAGCGGCCGAGGAAGGGCCAAAAGCAGCATTATAATGGCCAGCAAACTCAAGCTGAGTAAGTTGTAGCTCAAAGTGTGGTTTCAGAATCAGCATTTCGAGTGGCGCAAGAACAAACTGTATCAGTACTTGGTGAGGAAAGGGGAACGAATTTATTTCAAAGGTTATGTTGTCTCACTTTTTACAGCTAAACGAGAGCTCACAAATAAAAAATATTAACTACTAATTCGATTCATCACGTCCCAGTTTTAAAAAAGTAAAACACAATAACATCTATAATGGCTAGTTCATCATACAATTACGCAGTACTGTAAACAATTCACACGCAAAGAAAATTTCGAGCAAAAAAATAAAAGAAAAGAAATAACGATAGATATATTATTTTGCACATATGATCAGCATAAGTTCATCGGTAGGCATCGTCTTAATCAACTCACTTTGACTTGTTTATCACACGTAGATATCTGTTCTTGATTTTTCTAAAGGGAGGTTCTCATAGACTCCTCCCCTATGCCAGAGTTCAATCCATGATTTTCGTAAGTTGATTTTCAGTATATCAGAATCTATATTACCAAGCAACACACATATTTCTAGGGATGAAACCGACGATTTCAACTGAAAAGAGCCCCAATAATACCATTTCTGGTCATACTCCTCCAGTGAGAAGAAGGGTGACCCTATTTGACCTATCCAATCTGGTCGGTGTATTTGGTGGCCTCGTCAAGTAGGTGATAATCACTTTATTGTGATACAAGTTATAAGGTGAACAAAGTCAACAGTGATTTGATCTCTGCGGAACAGATACTAACCAAAATAAAACCGATGATATGGTAAGGCCCATAAAGGATGACTCATGAATTATCATTCTGAACGCGAAGCCAACATGATGTTGATTAGATTACCTGACTTCCCCTGATTAACCTCATGACTGGAGCTCCAGTGCCTCGATGTCTGCCCCGCCTCATAGTTCCGGTTTAATCACACTTTCTCATAAGCATTTGTGTTCGTTCTCTGCTTGAATAGTAAGGAGAGGATTTGTGTTTTATTTGTAAGCGTAATACGATGCAATTGCGAGTAGTAACTGGAAGATTATAGAATGAAGGGTTTGGCAGACGTGGAACATGAACGTTGACCTTCCTGTGGGCGGAATCAGCTTTGTCGCAGGTGCGTGATCTTCTTAGTCACAGGTTATCGGCAGCGCTTTGATGGCAAAGAGGCGAATCGTGTTTGAATATGAGAGGTGAAGGAGGAAAGAACAGAGGATAGGAAAGCAAAGGAAGTGAGCGTGAAACACTATTGTGGGCGGGTCGACTATCTCTTTAGAATTATCCGTGTAATCTACTTATATGTGTTATCGGTTGATGAAGGATGTGAAGATACAGAGGGTGAGCAATGGAGATGGAGGGGGGAGATAAGAGAGAGGGAGAGATAAGTTTTGTGTTTGCCTGTCTATGCATTTACTCATATATCTGTGTGAATATTCATGTGAATAAGTCTCATTTCTTGGACAAAGAAGAAACCGCGTGCCATTAGTGACTTCCTAATGGGACAGGATTTCTCACCTACTTGCCAGGTCATGAAAAGGACTAGATAACGATCTTCGCTCTAATGAGAATACCATATGACTCATTATATCATTACAATATTTGATATATCGAAGGCGGGTGGGCCACATCGTATCAAGGTGGAAATCCTTTGTTTTGCCACAGTGGCAATCCTTTAATAGGATTTTATCGTCCCGCTAATTCATCCTTCAGGAAAACTTCTCATGTCATTAGTTTTGATATCAAAGAATATCGGTGATTTTACTGTAAATACATTAATACCATATTTCAAAATATAAAGCTCTCTCCATATTGTTTTTTGGGGAAAAATAAATTGATTTAGTGTATAGCATTGTTTCTTCAAATCAATAATAGCTTTCAATTTAGCCTTTGTATTTGTATAACATGAGATCAAGGCATTTTTCCGTATTTCCAACAGCCAAAGCTAGATCATAAGGGTGAGAGGTTTATGTGATCTGCTGAACTCTGACCTTTGTCCCCCTGGCCCGTCATTAGCTCCTAATGTGATGTGATTTAACACCTACTCGCCAGGCCGCGAAAACGACCACATAATGATATTCATGCTAATGAGAAAAACTCGGAGACTCGCTATTTATATTATCCTTCGACTATTACTCTCTTATTTTTATCGCCCCTCAGTGTGAATCCGTTGTTTGGCTACAATGCTAATCCCTTTGATAGAATGGGGGTTGGAAGCGAGGAGCAAGAGAACTTATGGATGTCAGAAAATAGATCGCATGTACTTGATGCCAGGGATTTGATATTTAATTTAATTGATTCACGGTTGACTGACCCATGTGACAACTATGCCGAGAGTGCGGTTAAAGTGTCACGGGAGTCTGTCTGACTCTCTCCTGACAGAACTCTCCAACATAATAAATGAGCAAGGCATAACCCTCCTCAGACTACATACCAGCCAGAACGGATACGTTGCCCAAGTGGAGAGTGAGGACGATTCTTCGAGGAAACAACGAAAACCAAGCTCCAGCAGAAGTAGTGCCATGCCATCCTATCCCCAGACAAACGAGCCAAGCTCACACTGGTTATGAAAGATATTGACCAGAGCATTATAGACCGCGACCCTGACGAAATCTCAAGGGAGATCGAAAGAACTGCCCCTCATGCAAAGGTAGACGATGTATACGTCTTGAAAAGATTTAACATGCTGAAAGTACGATTTGACAAGATCAGCACTGCTAATAACATAAAAGAAAAAGGCCTGAGAATCTTCGCTTTCTCAATCACCACCCGTCAAATTGAGCACGAAAGGTTCACACCAATAAAGCAATGCATGCATTGCTACTCATATGACCACGTCAAGAACAGGTGCCCAAATAAAGAAGAGAGCTTCTGCTCAGAATGTGGTGATAAAGGCCACACCTTCACTCAATGCACGAGCCAGACGAAGAAATGCCTAAGATGCGGTGGAGATCACAGGACCCTTGCCAACCGGTGTCCCGAGAGAAAGCGCATAATTAAAGAAACAGAAGCTCAAAAGACTGAGAAAGAGAAAGAGCAAGAGAACAGAACCTTTAGCGAGGTCGCAAAACAGGCGGTCAAACAAACAATCTCGGCTACCAAGGAGACGATTCGGACCACCATCATGGATGCAGCACCTCAGAGTCAACCTATAATACAACTTCCTAATGACACCTCAATAGAGATTCTGACAATCTTAATCAATGCCCACCTCACATGTTTGAGAGACCCAAACTCTGACTACAACACCGTTGCCAATAGGGGCCTAAAAACTGTTGGTCTACCAGCAGTCACCTTTGAGCCAGTCAAGGATACAGCCAATATCTTGCGAGTGATTGCTCCTTCAGTTAAATCCAACCTCACTAGCATGGCTGGATCACAAGAGAGTGTGCAATCACACATCATTGCACTGGAACGACACGATCGATTACTGAGCCAATCTGGGGAAGAGGCCATGGAAGATGAAAACGGTGAGCTAGAAATAGTTCTGCCAGACGAACCAGAGGTGGAAACACATCATGATACTACAAACAAGGACACTGCTGATGGAAAGTCCACAAATACCCAAACGGAAACAACAAAGAGGGGACCAAAACCCCCCCAGAAAGCCTATATGCCACCAACAACACCCACTTACCTATCTGAAAAACCGGCAAAATACCAAGAGTCAGACACTGCAGACTACAAAAAACTACATGATGGCATCCCAGCCGAACCAAAGACTCTGGGACTTCGTCTCTATGCTGCAAACCCCCGAAAATACCACAAAAGCAACAGAAAAACAATTGGTGACGAAATCCAAAAGGGCAACATTAAATACACATACAACAACTAATTGTTTCAATCAGCAGAGTTCGAGACAAAAATCTGGAAGCATCTCAAACTAGGGAAACTTGAGATAAACCCTAACATGATAGAAGAGGCAACAAACCTTAAAAAAATAAGAAATGGCTACGAAGAGACCAGAGAAAGGCCAGAGGATAAGAAAAAGAATACATAATGTCAAGGCTCAATATAGTGCAACACAATGTACGTCATTGGAGCACCGACCGATCAAGAGAGCTATCTAACACCTACAGGGAGATTGACCCGGAAATAATACTCATAAATAGCCATGGGAGGAAGGAAACAGAAGGACTAAAACTCTTCCAGTATAACACATACATATCCAACAAATCTGGAGAACTAAATGACGGAGTTGCCATACTCATAAAAAGGGACATTAGGCACCGTATCTGGGATGATTTCCAATCAGAAATGCTGGCTATACAAGTAGACACTACCGAGGGACCTATCATCATTGCTACCTCATACTTACCACCGAGAAGACCCTATCTTCCAACAGCGGACTTTATGCGCCTCTTACGGGTAAACAAACCTGTCTATTTACTAGGCGATCTGAATGCAAGACACCGCACCCTGGGACATAGTAACAACAACAATGTTGGCAACAGATTGTCTATGTTTATAAACTCTGGGCAAGCCACAGTTCTGGGTCCTCATTTTGCCACCTTTGTGACGCAAAACGCAGCCACTACTCCTGATCTAGTAGTCACCAACAAATACGGGCACCTAAACACCTACATTAAACAAGGCCCCCTAACGACCAGCGACCATATTCCTATTCAAATGATTCTTTCAACATCACCAATCATGGTCCCTTCACCATCACAACTTAACTATAAAAGAGCAAACTGGGAAAAAAAATTAAAGAGCTACTGAACAACAACACTCAAACAGCAAACCTCGACAACAAGCACTATTCCGAAATAGATGCAGAGACAGAGAGATGGCTCTCAGAGGTGAAAGTCGCAAAAGCAGATAGCATACCAACAAAAAGCTATCGTATCATCTGCCATCACACAACCAACGAAGACCTAAATAATTTAAAAGCTCTTTATGAAAATATTAAAGCCCACGCGGAGAGAGAAGGCTGGTCCCAAGAAAGACGGCTCCAATATAGGCAGCTGCAGATACGAATTGCCGAAACTGCAAAATCCCTTTCGCAGCAAAAATGGGAGAAACTAACAAATGAACTCTCTGCAACTACGAAAGATCCTGCCACCTTCTGGAGGAAGATTCACAGACTGAGGGGAAATAGTAATTCGTCCTCCCCTTTCATCTATAATGCAAACAACACCAAAATTTTTGAGGCAGAGGAAAAAATCAGAATCCTGAACCAATACTGGAGCAAAATTTTCAGAATCTCTGAGGAAGAAAACCGACAATTCAGCCAACAACATGAACAGGTGGTCCTCAGAGATCTCCAAAGATATCCAAACAAACTGATCCAGGATGAGATTATAGATCTCAACAAACTTTCATTCAACAACCACCTAACAACAGAAATAACGGTGCAAGAAATCAAACAAACAATCAAAAGAATGAAAAATAAAGCAGCTGGGATCAGCAGAATCAACAAGACTGACCTCATGAATCTCCCAGATATCTCCCTCGAAAAGCTCAAAGATATCTTCAACGCCTCTCTAGCCTCTGGCTATTTCCCAAAGGCATTCAAAGTTGCCACAGTGGTTTTAATACCGAAACCAGGCAAGCCACCTAACAAAGCTGAGAACTTCAGGCCCATCTCGCTTTTAGAAATACCCGGGAAAATATTTGAAAAGATTATTAATGCCAGACTCACGAACCATCTCGAGGAAAACAATATCCTGAACTCAAACCAATATGGGTTCAGAAGAGGAAAAGGCACTTCCACCGCCATAGCGATTGCTTATGAGACGATAGCAAATGCATTAGCAGACAAACAGCAATGCAACATCATCCTCCGCGACGTCTCTAAAGCATTCGACAAAGTATGGCACAATGGCATACGTCACCGACTCATTGATGCCCAGATGCCCGACCCGTTAACCAAACTTCTAAGCAGCTTCTTAAAAGACCACAAAGCATGCATAAAATTCGAAAGTCTCCTTGGAAACGAAATTCAACTCAAAAGTGGCGTTCCACAGGGAAGCGTAATATCTCCCACGCTCTTCATTCTTTACACGTCCCCCCTCCCACCTCCAACATTCCATCATACATACGTTTCTTATGCCGATGACATTACGCAGATAGTCACCCATCCAAGCAAGTCGAAAATAGTAATGACGCTCCAGACACACAATGCCATCGCCGAAATAAACAGATTCGAGAGAGATTGGAAAATCAAAACAAACAAACAAAAATTCCAAATTATCTCGGCCGCCAGACTCTCACCATTACCAATAATGATTGATAACAATGAGGTCCCTTTTACCCAGTCCGGTAAACTCCTCGGACTCAACATCTCCTGCAGAGGACTGGCACCCCACGTAAAAGAACGAGTAAGACTCGCCAATAACCAGCTCGCCATATGCAAACGATTTTCAGGCTGCTCAGAAAGAACTAAATTACAATTATACAAATCACTAATCAGACCAATAATTGAATACCCTCCCTGTGCCATTAAACACAATCTCACGTAGCTCGATGCTCAAGCTACAAGCAATACAGAATAAATCCCTCATCTGGGTTGACGGATGTCGCTACCCAAACATCCCTTCTGCCAGAACACTCCATGATACATACAAGATCATACCAATGAATATACGTATTCATGACTTAGCAAAGAGAGTCTGGGAAAAGCTCGATATGATGGAAGATCATAACTTTCGACGAATCACAGACAACGATCTCGGCACCCAAAACCACTCGTGGTTCCCCAGAAGCTTGCCACGTACCTTAGTAGAACCGCAACCAATGTACAGACGCAGGCGTGATGACCGCATAGCCCCTGTAGACGACGACCCTGACGACCCTTAACGATCCTTCCTTGACAAATGCT
The DNA here is from genome assembly GCA_017312705.2 of Penaeus japonicus. Lineage (NCBI taxonomy): Eukaryota > Metazoa > Arthropoda > Malacostraca > Decapoda > Penaeidae > Penaeus > Penaeus japonicus. The sequence continues at coordinate 84,344 of BOPN01001304.1, forward strand.
TTGGATGACGGACCTGAAAGAAAGAAAAAAATGAGTTAAAACAAAACAAAACGAGTTCGTTCAGGTTGTGCGAGTGTATGGTTGGAGCCTCAGGAGACTTCAATCATCCATCGTACAACCGGAACATAAAAAATAAATAAAGAAGGGTGTCTCTCCAACACTCGTATCTCCTCCAGGGGTTCGAGGAGATACGCATGGGGGAGAGACATCTCATATGCCGACGGCACCAGATCCCCTAACAGTGGATGTGGTAACACTGCTGGAGGATCGAGTGCACGGGCGTAAAAAAAAAAAGGTGTTGGTAATTAAAAAGGGTGTCGGTAATAAACGATGATCCTGATCTTCTCATTAATATATACTACGATAGTATATGCACTATGTATACTATGTGTATATGTGTGTATATACACTATATATATACTATATTTATGGATGTACATGTGTAAAGATATGTACAGAAAAATAACTAACATCAAGCATTCGTGTAAATAATATTATGAAATCACCTTCGTAAGACATATCACACGATCAAACTTAAGTAAACTAATACCTCACACTAACAAAAAAAAATCAAGATTTTATAATACTTATATATGTAATCATAATTACATATCCATAAAGATTATTTAAATAGCAACTCGGATGGTATCGAAGGACCAATCAAGGACCCAAACACTGACAAATCATCGGCGACTGACACGAATAGACTTCCGAGCGTGACTTCAGTGTACGAAAGAAAACAAAAACATACCAGGCAAGAGGGAAAGCCCCTCAAACTTTTAATACTCCAAGTATTATTTCGACTTCTTTAGCTAGCTACTCTTCCCCACCCCCCTAACCTTGTTTAGCTCATGGACCTGGTCCATGTCTTTCTTATTATTCGGATTCGGATTCGGAGGGATTTGAGCTTCATAAGGACTGCAATAACAAGCAATATCACGTTATGAATGGCACTGATGCTGCAAGTGATGTAATCCAAATGACTGCAGTGGTACCGTGGTGAATGAATTAACGGTAGTTAGAGTGAATTCAACAAAATATCACGAAATACAGTGCATACAATCTACTATGTATGACAATAGTACTAGTATGCATTATGCTAAAACGGATACTTTGTCAAAATTCAGAAAAGTTTCTCACGATTTTTTTTTCTGAAAGTCAGTAGTTTCTTTGCGTGGTCGAACTCTTGTTGAATTTAATATGTGGACATGGTTAGACTGAGCCCAAGGGAAAATAAGTCACGTGTTAGTAAAGTGAGTATACTATTGGACAAAAAAAATAACACAACGACGTCTTTAGATTCATTTCAATGCTTTTAATCTGATCTTCATCTAGACCTAAATTCAGATATACTTCTGTTATCTAATTTTCTAGTAAGAATAAACGTGTTTACTTGAGATTCAATCGCAAATGAGTGTTTTTTTCGCCAGGAATATTATATATGCAACTCGCCAATAGCTACTGACTGTCGAAAAGAAAACGACTTTCAATCTGGACCCTAGTAAGTGCTCCTCGAGAAGGAGTCCCACGATACCTCTGTGACGACCACCTCCGCGAAGTCCAAGTGCCATCTCCACTTACAACGCCAGCGGCCGAGGGAGGGCCCCGAGCGGCATTACAAAGGCCAGCCAACTCAAGCTGAGTAAGGTGTAGCTCAGAGTGTGGTTTCAGAATCGGTATTTCGAGTAGCGCAAGATCAAACTGTACCAATACTTGGTGAGGAAAGGGGAACGAATTTATTTCAAAGGTTATGTTGTCTCACATTTTACAGCTAAACGAGAGCTCACAAATCAAAAATATTAACTACTAATCCGATTTATCACGTCCCAGTTTTAAAAAAGTAAAACACAGTAACATCTATAATGGCTAGTTCATCATACAATTACGCAGTACTGTAAACAATTCACACGCAAAGAAAATTTCGAGCAAAAAAAATAAAAAAATAAAAATTACGATAGATATATTATTTTGCACATATGATCAGCATAAGTACATCGGTAGGCATCGTCTTATTCAACTCACTTTGACTTGTATATCACACGTAGATATCTGTTCTTGATTTTTCTAAAGGGAGGTTCTCATAGACTCCTCCCCTATGCAAGCGTTCAACCCATGATTTTCCTAAGTTGATTTTCAGTATATCAGAATCTATATCACCAAGCAACCCACATATTTCTAGGGATGAAACCGACGATTTCAACTGAAAAAAAAAAACAATAATACCATTTCTGGTCATACTCTTCCAGTGAGAAGAAGGGTGACCCTATTTGACCTATTCAATCTAGTCGGTGTATTTGGTGGCCTCGTCAAGTAGGTGATAATCACTTTATTGTGATACACGTTAAAAGCTGAACAAAGCCAACGGTGATTTGACCTCTGCATGCAGACCAGATACTAGCCAAAATAAAACCGATGATATGGTAAGGGCCATAAAGGATAACTCATGAATTATCATTCTGAACGCGAAGCCAACATGATGTTGATTAGATTACCTGACCTCCCCTGATTAACCTCATGACTGGAGCTCCAGTGCCTCGATGTCTGCCCCGCCTCATGGTTCCGGCTTAATCACACTTTCTCATATGCATATATGTTCGTTCTCTGCTTGAATGGTAAGGATGAGATTTGTGTTTAATTTATAAGCGTAATACGATGCAATTGCGAGTAGTAACTGGAAGATTATAGAAGGAAGGGTTTGGCAGACGTGAAACATGGACGTTGACCTTCTTGTGGGCGGAATCAGCTTTGTCGCAGGTGCGTGATCTTCTTAGTCACAGGTTATCGGCAGCGCTTTGATGGCAAAGAGGTTAAGAAGGAAAGAGCAGGGGAAAAGCAAAGGAAGGTAGCGTGAACCATCATTGTAGGCGGGTCGACTATCTCTTTTGAATTATCCGTGTAATCTACTTATGTGACTTATCGGTTGATGAAGGATGTGTAGATACAGAGGGTAAGCGATGGAAAGGGGGTGGGGAGTTAAATAGGCAAGTGGGTAGATAAGAGAGAGGGCAGAGAGAAGTTTTGCGTTTGGTTGTCTATGCATATGCACACATATCTCTGTGTGAATATTCATGTGAATAGGCCTCATTTCTTCGACAGACAAGAAACCGCGTGCCATTAGTGACTTCCTAATGGGACAGGATTTCTCACCTACTTGCCA
>BOPN01001304.1:92500-100000 GCA_017312705.2 Penaeus japonicus
AATACCGAGGGGCCGACAGGGGCAATTACCGATAAGAGGGGTGCCGATTTCAGGAATTGCTAACTTTAGCCGCATAGGAAAGGCTCGTCAGAAGGAACATTGTAGTAGTTGGTGCTCCAGTTACTGACTTCGAATGATTGGCGATAATGAGATTATCTGCCCTCGAAATTGGTCGGTCGAAAGAGGTGGCTCTTAGCCGTGGAAAATGTAGGGTCTTCCATTCCCTGACTTGCGAAGACCAAAAGGAAAATATTATTAATAGATTATCAATGAAACAATATCAAAACGTTGCTGAGGAAAATAAACAAGTAAGGCTGTCAGATAGGAGTCATGAAATTACATCACAAATAGATATTGTTAACATGGTTTTGAATATCCAGCCTCAGCGTTATCGGCACACGTATTTCAGACTCAGAATGTTATATCCAACAAACTGATATACAAACACTTTTCCTCATCTTTTGTAGTTGATTCTCGTGTTCCTGGATACGTAGGTTCTGAAACTTTAATTTGAGCTGCAATTGACTCTATCATGGGTGGCCAGGTCTTCCTCCTCCGGTCTTTCGTTGAAGCTGCAAGTCCGTGAAGATAGTGCAATGGAGATTAATGCCATTCGGATAATGAGAGAACTATTCTACGAGGCAGATTGTATTTTCCAATCAGAACTGGAATTACGTATATCGTATCCAACTTCATATTTCAGATATCTGTTTTCATAAAAGTATGCTTCATTCCGCCAAGGAACTGTAGATCTTTGAGGTTACGTTTTAATCAATTGATTTTATTTCCAATTATCTTTTTTGTATGATGGCTTTAAAATTACTTCCGATATAGTTAAATATGGAAAAACTTCTCGCGTGTCCAATGGATCCTAGGATATGGCTACACTCAAAACTAAAAATCATAAATAATAATTCTAATCTATGAAATGATCTTTAAGAAAATATAATAAACGGATTTGTCTTCACTTACCCAATGCAGAACTTTAAATCACACCTTTTAAACCATGTATCGTGTACAAACAAAAAGCTATACTACATTAATTTCAGTTACGTTGTGTAACATAGGAAAGTTGAGTAAATGAAACTAGCACCCCCCTCTCTCTCTCTCTCTCTCTCCCTCTCTCTCTCTCTCTCTCTCTCTCTCTCTCTCTCTCTCTCTCTCTCTATTCCTCTCTCTCTCTCTCTTTCTCTCCCTCTCTCCCTCTTTTGCAAAAGAAAGCCGACGACCCATGACTAAACCGATTCCACACCTGCGACAAAGCTAATGAGGTAGTCAGCCCCGCCCACCTAGCGTCTGCTAGGATGTAACTGATGCAATGGCACATGTTTGAACTTTACACATACGCGTAGCTATGGACAGATATACTGCGAGCACACATCTCCAAGTGTTTTCAAAGAAACCGCAATGTTACCATAAACAAGTGACAAACTAGACAGCCAGTTTATATATTAGTAATGTAAAACTACATCTAAAATGCAAAACACCACAACTTCGGAGTTTCAGCCTGCCCAAATCAACGGTTATAAAGGTGAATGGTCACTTAGCGTAATTTGCAGGGAATATAGATAGCGGCAAATTTTCCCAATGATGTTATCGCGGCAGATTTATAAAATTGTCAATTGAAAGTCACTGTTTCCAGGAGCTTCATATGCTAACGCCGACAAATCATGAAATCTGAGGGTCAGTAGAATAAACATCACCTACCAACATAAGGGCCAAACAGGGTAAAACAAAATGGAACTTCGAAACACATGATTCGGAAAGTTGATTGGCGAGATTATACTCAAGATTTGTTTTTTACACCCGGCAAAAAAAGTCAAATGCATTTGTAAATTATGAGGCGTGGCAGCCGTCGGGTCACTGGGTATCTCGTCATGAGGGGAATCGGGGTCAGTCAGGTTTCCTCATCAATCATGAGACACGGTTTTGTCGTCTAGGATCGATTATCATTTTATTCTGGTTCATTGCGAATGATGATCATCAATTATACTTGCACCATGACATTAGCGATTACAGCAATGATAATTACATTGACGTCAGCTGTTCATATGATGTTTTTCACTTCTTATCATATTTTTTGTTATTGCGGCCATTGATTTTGGTATAATATATATATATATATATATATATATATATATATATATATATATATATATATATATATACAATGATGATAATCATTAATATAATGCTAATGATTATTACCAACTCATTATCTATATTTATATCAATATTTTATCAGTTAAATCATGATCATGATCACCATAACAATCATTAAAAAAAAGAGCTATAGATAATACACTACGAAGCTTAGAATTTTATTTACGTGATTTATATAACATCTTTTACTACGATCTGTTATATAATTTCGTCTTTATAGTAAATATTCAATGATCAATAATCGACAATCAAATATCGATTAAAAGCATAACACGTAATACAAATCCTGCAAAGTAAACTGCACTTACGAGTAAATGTACAGAAAAAGGGCTCTTGAAAATATAATATAATATCCTATCACCTTTCTGGTTTCGAAATCCCGCCTTTCACTTTATCGTCCACTTCGTCATATGCTTCAGAAAACCGTTTCGTCTTTACAGTGCATCATGATTGTTTCAGGAAGCATGTCGGCCATGTTTGTCTATTAGAGGGTTTGACCCACTAATTGATCTAGACTCGCTCTGATTGGTGGAGAACCACAGGTGAGGGGGTATATAAGGCCGGGGATGACCTCTGTTGACATACCTGTCCCAGACAACAGCAAACATGGACCAACTCTCAGTGATGAACTTCCAGCCTTTTGCCTGGGCTTTCAGCCAACCATGGGCGCCGCCCGTCAGCCCTCCTCCCGCCCACATCGTCACGCCCTCACGAATGTCCCACAAGGCCAAGGCCTTCACCATCGACGCCCTACTGGGCCTTGACAGCCAGAAGGATCTATCTCCCTCAACCATCTCGCCGCCTGTATCTCCAGTCTCCCTCCTTCAGCACGAGTCCTACGACACCGGCCTGAGGGACGCCCCCGGAAAGCTCAAGCGACATCGCACAGTGTTCACGGACGCGCAGCTTGAGCGGCTGGAGGAGGAGTTCCAACGGCAGCAGTACCTGGTGGGCCCCGAACGTCGCTACCTGGCCAGCCAGCTCAAGCTGAGTGAGTTGCAGCTCAAAGTGTGGTTCCAGAACCGACGCATCAAGTGGCGCAAGAACCAGCTCAACGCAACACAGGATCGCGACGCCTGCACGTCTCCTCCGGCGTCTGAATAGCATGATAGCGGAACAGTTTCCTCTCCTGTGATGAAGACTTCCCAGTGACAGTTCTTGTGCTTTCTATAAAAAAAAAACATTCTAGTCCATACTAATAAATTATATAAAATATTCAAACTGCATCTTTATGTCCTACTATCAAGTAATATGAGAATGTGTTTTTATGAAATAATTATGACTGACTGGTGAGAGAGTTCCCAAGACCAGCTCCGAATTGTCGTAGTCGATATCAATGGTAAAAAAATATTCGTATGTATGTTGAAAGAAATGGTTACAATGGCCTCGGTAATGTCCCCGAGTTGCCGCAAATTTGATGTTAGAGAGGGCATCCAGTTAAGCAAGGCCAGCTGTCAAAAGTTAAGCCTTACACGGAACAGGAGATTCCTCACTCTTCGGGTGTAAAACATGATCATGACCACTAGTCACATAGAGCCGCAATTTCAAGATAGCGGATGAATTCTTCTCTTGCGAGGAAAAACATATGTACTTGATTATTCTAGTACCTCCCTCCTGGACGTAGATGAAACAGCACTTATCCACCAACAATGCTATTTAGACATCACTGAAAATGTGCACCACATCATGACAATGAAGCTAAATATACATCTGTTGTAGTGTAGTGACTTATTTTAAAGGAGTTGCCCAAAAAATGGTAGCGACCCCTAGATTTTAACGTTATCCCCCGCAAGAATTGATAGGAAGCAGGGCATTGTTTGTCTTTTTCCATTTGTTGATTCATTATCATCATTATTATCACCAGTTTTATCAATATTTATCAATTTACTCCTCAGAACTATTTTTCTTAGAAACGTCTTCATTATACCCAGGGGGATAGTTACCCCCAGTTTGAGAACCGCTGATCTACATTAGTCTATCTATATCTATCTCTTTATATATGTATATAATTAAGTAATTTTTTTATATTAGGCATCCCATCGAGATAGGCGTGCGTAGTTTGCTATTAAGCTATCCTACAGGATGTATATATTCATTTTTCTGGCGCCTTGACGTAGTCGGTCTGTCTAGACAAGAGTTAAGATGGCGCCATATCTCCGCCACTGCGGATATTACCTAACCTTTCTTGTCGACAGTTTTTTTTTTTTTTTTTCAAAATGGTACTATTTTCTTGAGTGACATATCTACCATGGTATATTCTTATAATTTTATGAGCCATGAAATTTTTATCGTAGATTAATTTAACATCTATCCTGATTCAACTTAAAATGACTTAAAAGGTGGAGTACTCACCAGAGGCAATTCAGACGGCGCCAAGAAAGAAGTCTCTCTTTCCCTCTGTCTCCTTCCCTCTCCCTCCCCCTACCTCTCTCTCCCTCACAGTCAAAAACAATAAAATCGGAAGACTATAATCATGGAAGCTCACACCTCCTGTACTTAAAAACACAACGATTTCTTTAAGTAGTGAGTGTGCAAGTGAGTAATGAGTGGACCTGACCTGCCCTGATTTGCCTCATGACGGGAGCTCCGGTGTCGCGACGTCTGCTCCGCCCTCCTGTGTGTTAGAAGAGCTTCATAGTGTGAATTCAATAAGTGAAGGAAAAAAAAAACACGCACAATCATTTCCCTAATAAGGTTGTATTTCCGGGCCTTGACCCTCCCTTGTTTTCCTTTGTATATTACCAATCATAATCTTCAAGCTCATAAAAAATATATTTCCAAGAATCATAACAAAAAGAAATAAAGAGAAGGAGGCGGGGAAAGAGAAAATTGGAACCAAGAGAAACCAATTAACTACGGCACTCGCATGAAAACACTTCCAAAAAATCCGCAAAAAAAAGTTTGACGACCAATTTTGTGGCTGGATAATCGCATCATCTCATCCTTGACCATGTTAATCTGGTAATTGAAGCGTGTCATCCCACTGGACTTCGAAGTCCAGCGATCTGAAGTCAGGGCGCGGTCGAGAAAGGGATGCGAGTGGGCGGGGACCTCGACTCACCCGAGGACTTCAGATAAGCGATAAGGATTTATTATCTTCATTATTATTATCACTCCTACCGCTGTCTTTTTATTTCTATCATATTATTGCTGTTATTGTTTATGGTATTATTAAGATTATTATCATCGCTATGATATCATTTATCATTGTCTTTCTTATTATTGCTGTTGTTGTTGCTATTATTGATATTACTATGACTATTATCATAATTAATCTTAATTGTATTATTATCAGCACTATAATTATTATTGTCATCATTATCATCATCATTATCATCATAATTATCATTATTAGTAGTAGTAGTTTTATCATCAGCATATCATCATCACTGTTATTATGATTATCAATATTACTTATCAATGTTATTATTACTTCTGTTCAATCTTACTATTATCCAGCCCGAGGCTCTTGGGTAGGCTTTCTCCGAACCGACGCCAGAGCCTTACCCAGCTTTCTACTTTTGTCACCAAGGACCTTGAAAGGCTCCAAGGTGACAGCCTTGGTCATCTTCGTTCCAGGTTCATCAACTTGGGGGTCAGTCAGATTTTTTTTAGTAAACGGTGCCATAAGGTAAGTGGTTCAATTCATCCTCCTACGCCCCCACCCACCACGGAGTCCAACAAGGGTAAGCTGTGCACTGAGACCATGCTCAGAAGCCACAGGGGTGGTGGGAGGATATACGCAACCCCTGCCTCGCATTGATGGCACTCGCAAATACATGCGATTGCCTGCAAGACAGGAGCTGCTTGACCCTAGCCTAGCTCAAAAGAGAGACCAGCTGATTAACCTAATCGAGCTGAGATCAGGCCACCCGTCTTGCTGGAATAGGGGGACCAAAGAGGTGTGTTGCTAGCCGCAGGGCGTACTCATACACGGCATCGCTCAACCTCCAGGACTCCCGTCTCCCAGCGCACAGGGGCGCCACGAACGGCAAACACGTGGGCAGGTTTGTGCCCCCCTGGGGGGAGGACCAGGGGAGGGGGGGTGATCCCACCTACTAGATCAGCACCTAGGAACGCTTAGTCGTCCCTCCTCGGAGAATCAACCGCTAGAAGGCCACCTCAACGGGAGGGAGAGACTGGCTAGTTCTAGAGCGGGCTCGTCCGAGGAAGGAGTTCAAGCCCCCGCGCCACGACGAGGCGGTTCCTTTTTGCGGGGGATTATCACTGTCATTATTGATATCATATTCTTCTTCATCATCATCCTCATGATGATGATTATTACTATTGTTGTTATTATTGTCATTATTAATGTTATTATAATTATCATTATCATTATTATCATCCTTACTATCATTATTATCAGTATCATTATTATTATTATCATTATTATAATTATCATTATCATTATTATTATTGTTACCATTATTATTGCCATTATTATTATCATTATTGTTATTATAATTATTATCATTATTATTATTATTATTGTTATTATCATTATTATTACTATCGACATTCTTGTTATGACTTTTATTGTTATTATTGTTATCATCATTATTGTTGTTATTATAACAAATATTATTTTTATTCTTAATGTTATTATTATTATCACCATCGTTACTAATATCATTATTGCCATTGCTATGATCATCATAACTGTTCTTATAATCACCGTCAGAATTATCAGTAACATCATTATTATCTCTACCATTATCACTCATCATTACCTCCATTATCAATATAATTATCGTCATTATTGTTATAATAATTATCTTATGAATATTGCCGCTATCAGTACTATTTTGTATTGTTATTCATATCATTATCATCAAAATTGTTTCGATTATAATTATTATCATAATTGTAATTATAACAATAGTAATAATAATTATTATTATTGCCATTATCATCATTATTACTGCAATCATCCTAATCATCATTCTAATCATCATCATCGTTATTCTTATCATTATCATTATCATACTGTCATCACTGTTACCCCAGTTATCACTTTTACCATTATTATTATCACTGCCTTATGCAAACAGTTCAAACCAATTAAAACAACTCGTCCGTCTATTTGCAACAGTAATATTTATCCTTAGAGGTAAATGGAAATGTGAGTTTAGTGTATCATTTAACTTTCGATATGGACTATAGTGTACATTAGACCTAATACTGTATAGGGAAGATAAATTGGAAAGATTATGATTTCGAATGTGTTTTTATTGGAAATGTCATATTAATAATTAAATAAGTATAGACGATTCAAGGATTATCACTGGGACGTTTGTGTTCTCTGGCGATGCAACTCTTCATTTTGCTTCCAATTCC
>BOPN01001304.1:105000-127500 GCA_017312705.2 Penaeus japonicus
ATTTTTCCTCATTATTCATATAATTCGTTTAAATCTCATCGGATTTTCTAAAGTGATATAAGGGTAAGATTAAAGTCTCGAGTACCTTGGAATGTTTCTGTACTTCCTAGTAAGCACATTTTCTCGCGTCCGAAATTCCTGGGCCAATTATCTCGATCGACCGTGAAACGTCGCTTGGGGAGTCGTTCGACCGACCAATTTTGTGGGCAAATAATCTCATTATTGTTTGACCGACCATTTTAAGCTACTAAGTGGAGCGTCTACTAATACAATGCTTGGTTTTCCACGAGCCGTTAACGAGGGTGTCATCGGAGGCGCCATGGGAATAAAGGGAGGAAGGAGAGGGGGAGAAAGCAAGAGAGAGAGGGGGGGGGGGAGAGAATAAAGGTAGAGAACCAAACATTATGAAAGGGAGCCTGCGACCTCATCATATATTTTTGTGATTCGAAATACAGAAATAAACATAAATGTTAATAGTTTTCCATGATCTATTTCCTTAGACTATATCGTCCCAAATGGAAGTATATTTAAGGAATAGCACGATGCTGACGTTTTCATGCCATCCTTAGAGAAGTTATGAGAGAGTTTTCAGTATAACACACCTAAGAGAATTTCTACGATGTGGAAACCTATGAATAAGCATTGCAGAACGGAATGACAAGGAATGATGATCTTTCTATAGGACTTCCTATTTCAGTGGAAATACAAGTGCATTTTAGTGTCACTGATATCAATTTTGGAGCGTAATCCGGATTAATCTCTATTACTATATAAGTTCACTCTCCAGCACCATATTCTCAATATTCTTTGTTGGAGAAGATAAAGACGTAGATGGTGGGCAAATTTTTAATAAAAGGAAAAAAATGTTCTGCCATCTGTGTCGCGTTAAACTGGTTCTTGCGCCACTTGATGCGTCGGTTCTAGAACCGCACTTTGAGCTGACTTGAGCTGGCTGGCCTGGTGGTGATGTTGGGAGAAAACCTGCTCCGGTTGGAATTCCTCATGTGTTGAAGTTGCAAAGATTGTGTGACGGCACTTGAGCTTTTCGGGGATGTTCCTGAGGGCGGTGTCGTATAGCTCTTGCTGAAGGATGGAGATATCGACGTCGAGTCGGTTGTGCCAGGAGCATCTTGTAGGGTATCAAGTCCCAGTAGGATGTGGGTAGGGAAGGCACCGCTCTTGTGGGATATCTGTAAATGCGTGATGCTGACGGGAGGCGTCCATGGGTGGTTGAAGGTCCATGTAAAAGGATAAAATTTCATAACTGAGTTGGTCTAAGTTTTGATATGATATAGCTATGTCGACATCATCTTGTTGACCAAAGCCTCTTCTAACAGACAAGCACAAAATATGCAGGTGCAGATTCATAACGTTATCTACTGAACAGTGTTTAGAGAGATAAAAATGAAAGACGGTATTGGAATTCCAGTATACAGAGGAGCCTCCCTGTGTATTTTCTTTACAGTTCAACAGAAGGAAGATGATGGATGAGGGAAAGATAGACATTCTTTCTAAAGCTAAGGTCAAAGTCACGATTAGTAGCATTGTTGAGGTAGGAGAGACAAAGTTTTCAATAAACGGTTTAGTAAGAAAGGAAAGCGCCGAGAGGGATAAAGAGCGTGTCAGTGTTAACGTTTTACGCTTTGATATTTTGATGGTGTTGGACCCTTGGGAATTTCCACAGCCCAGCAATCATTCGCTCGCAGTGGTCGGCCCTAAAGATAATTTTTATATGGCAAATGTACGGTTTTGTGGCTATTGACAGAAATTTTGTATCTCTTGGGGATAAGGGGGGGTAAGAAGAGGTTTGATAGACCATTTATTAAACTAGAACAAGTATAAACATATTTTCACGCGGCATATTTTATCTTATATCTATTTGAGTTACCTTTCAGTTAAACATTGTTACCACTTGATGAATAAACTGAATGTTTTTTGCTAGACATGCCATTCCGTTTGACCCGATTTCCCTCATGACGAGACAACTGGTGACTCGACAGTTGCCACGCCCAATGCCTTATTTCGGGCGATGTCTGTTATTTACATTTCATGCTAACGATGGAAGGTTGTAATCCCTTTTGTAACAGTTCTTTGGAGAGATGCCGATGTGAAATTTCCGACTTGCTTATACATACGCACACATATTATAAATGTGTATGTCTGGGCTCGAAATCTGTGTACTAGATCTTGAAATGGACTATTTTGGTTACCCTACGAAGAATTTTGATTCAAGGTATTCATAGAGCAAAATACATAGTTTTTTTATCTAGGAAATACTCGTTTGGGAATGACTGTACAGTACATATGCTATTCTGGAGAGTATGACGACATTTGAAGGTGGTTAATACTATTGCTGTGCTATATGCAAATGTTACTTATTATATAGGTGTTTGAGGTCAGAGTTTTCGGTGAGTCGGAAGACTGGACACGGTTATCAGATTTGCCTTATGTGGGCGGGATTTCTACCTCACTAGTATTGTCGCAGGTGTGTAAGCTGTTTATTCATGAGTTGTCGGTTTTCCTTTGATTGCAAGAGAGAGACAGCGAGAAAGAGAGAGGGGGGGGAGAGAAGAATGAAGGGAGAGAGCAATACGGAAGTGTACGTAAGGATAAGGGAAGGTCATCAATGTTTCTTTGCTAGTTGATGTTTAGATTTACTCCAAATTTCATACGAATTTTGACAGAAGGGGCACTTTCAACCCTTTCCACGCCCTCGTCTCTCTCTCTCTCTCTATCTATCTATCTATCTATCTCTTTATCTCTCTCTCTCTTGATATTAACCGCACACCCATTCCCCTACCCCCTTTTCTCTTATCAAAGCGCTGCGACGATTCATGACTAATTAGATTTCACACATGCGGCAAAGCTAACGAGATAGAAACTCCCGCCCCCACTTTCTTGACTGTAACTCATTGATGTTACTTGCTTTGATTTGTTGATCCATGGCTTTGTATTATGTTGTTACATTTTGCTAAAGTTAAACATTTTTAAGTTGTTATGTAGTTTAGCCCATCATTATCAAGACACCCCAGAGTAGCTTAATCTTCTTTACAAGGCCTATAGTAATTAACGAGAGAGAGAAGGATAGGAGAAGGAGAGGGAATGGGATGCAGAGGGAAAGGGAGAAGGAGAGAGAAAGAGGGGGAGTTTTGGAAGTCAAATTATTATTGGACTCACTTACTTCTTCTATCAACTATAAACTGTTTTATGAAATGGCTTATGAAAGTTATAGATATGAAACAGGGAGGTATATGATAAGAATAACGGGTATTGAAAAAAATACAAAAACTGTTAAATAATACTTTGGAGGATTAAGTGTAATATCATAAGGAGTCATACACTGTACAAAAAGTGTTTGATATCAATGGTAAAGATTGCAGGTGAAGCTTTATCAATATACAGTGTTTATAGTAGCGTGTATCAAAGCACTACTGACCGATCATTTTGTCTTTTATCAAGCCCTCATATTATATTCCTTAGACTCTTTATTTTGTGTGTATATATATATATATATATATATATATATATATATATATATATATATATATATATATATGTGTGTGTGTGTGTGTGTGTGTGTGTGTACATATATATGTATATATATATATATATATATATATATATATATATATATATATATATATATATATACATACATATATATGTATATATGTATGTATATATCTATATATATATATATATATATATATATATATATATATATATATATATATGTATATATATATGTGTATATATATATACATATATATATATATGTATATATATGTATGTATGTGTATATATATATATATATATATATATATATATATATATATATATATATATATATTTATATATATGTATATATATATATATATGTATCTCTCTCTCTCTCTCTCTCTCTCTTTATATATATATCTCTCTCTCTCTCTCTATTTATCTTTCCCTCTGCCCCTCCTCTCTCTATCTATCCATATCTCTTTCTCTCTCTCTCTCTCTCTCTCTCTCTCTCTATATATATGTGTGTGTGTGTGTGTGTGTGTGTGTATGTGTCACACACACATGTCACACAACGCCCTCGCATATTCATAAAAAGCAAATTAATATAACTTCTCTAAAGCAAAAAATCGCAAAAATTAAATGAAAGACCCTTTACTTCCCTTACCCACTTTGCGGCTCGAGTCGTTCCAATTTCGTGGGCAGATAATCCCATTGTCCGATCGATCATTTTAAGCTACTAAGTGGAGCAACCCCTAATATATCGGCGGTGCTTTGGGAAATCTGATTCAAAGAAAATAACAACCGTGTTCCACACAGCTTGCTGCGATTTTTTTTTTTTTTTTTTTTTTTTTGGGGGGGGTGGATTTTCTTATATTTCGAAATGATACTTGATACTCTATGTTTTGTCCACTACTGACCCGACTTTATGTACTTTTATGAAAAGTATAGGGTATCAAGGACATTGTTATCAATACATCGAAACACACAAGCCATATTATAGCCTCTACTTGTACTAAAATTAATACATGTATCGATGTTTTGCAATTGCTAACTTTAACAAACTATCATCGTTCTTTGGATTAGAACGTCCGATGGAGATGCACAAGTACCAGCATTACATTTTTGTTAATTTCTCTAATCGCAGATAAGTCAGATCATATGATATTTTCCATTAGCAAACCCGAAGGAGATTGGGAGATTTATCTGCACTTTATTTTTAAGGCTCATAATGTATTTCGTGATAGGAGGACATACAGAGTTTGTTTTGAGTATTTTCATTTTTTATTAGTGTGGACTAGAATATCGATATATAAGGCACGAGGACAATCACTGGGATATTTTTCATTACAGGAGAAGAAACTGCTCCGCCATTTTCCTATTCAGACGCCGGAGGAGACGTGCAGGCGTCGCGATCCTGTGCTGCGTTGAGCTGGTTCTTGCGCCACTTGATGCGTCGGTTCTGGAACCACACTTTGAGCTGCAACTCACTCAGCTTGAGCTGGCTGGCCAGGTAGCGCCGTTCGGGGCCCACCAGGTACTGCTGCCGTTGGAACTCCTCCTCCAGCCGCTCAAGCTGCGCGTCCGTGAACACTGTGCGATGTCGCTTGAGCTTTCCGGGGGCGTCCCTCAGGCCGGTGTCGTAGGACTCGTGCTGAAGGAGGGAGACTGGAGATACAGGCGGCGAGATGGTTGAGGGAGAGAGATCCTTCTGGCTGTCAAGGCCCAGTAGGGCGTCGATGGTGAAGGCCTTGGCCTTGTGGGACATTCGTGAGGGCGTGGCGATGTGGGCGGGAGGAGGGCTGACGGGCGGCGCCCATGGGTGGCTGAAAGCCCAGGCAAAAGGCTGGAAGTTCATCACTGAGAGTTGGTCCATGTTTGCTGTGGTCTGGGACAGGTATGTCAACACAGGTCATCCCCGGCCTTATATACCCCCTCACCTGTGGTTCTCCACCAATCAGGATGAGTCGAGACCAATTAGGGGATCAGAGTTTCTGTTCTATGATGTTTGATACTTATATTTAGACTGTTTATAAGTGAAAATGTTCAATTATATTTCTAATCAGTTATCTTATTCCATTAGAACGCGAAGCTAGATTTATAAACGCCAAAGTATTAGTGATATTACTGTTATTGTTTTCATTTTCACGACAGATGCCGTAATCATTTTAATTACAATCATAATCATTGCTACTTTAATTTTCATTGTTATTATTATTACTATTCCTATTTTTATCATTATCATTACTCATATGATTATGATGATTATTATCGTCATTAGTACCAACATATTCATCATAATTTTCGATATACATATTATCAACAACACAATCATTATCGATAAGAACACCATCATCTCAAAGAAATAAATATAAGAGTGCACACAAAATTTTAGAATCGAGGGCATGATAAAGAAAGGCTACGAAAGAAAGTAAGAAACAACACAATTATAGCTGTGCGAAGATTCACGCCCTCGCAGACCTTCCGTCACCGCCCTTTGGCTGTACTCTATCCCCTGTGGCCTGTCCCGACATGCTTCTCTTTTTGTGGTAATTATGTAGTTTTCCGGTCATTTACAGAAGGAGTGTCGCGCCTCAGGGATTTGGGCGGGAAAAGGGGGGATTAAGAATTTGCAGACTGACTCAGGTCGTCGTCTGAAAGATCTGTGATTATCTTGTCATCAATAGCGAAGCCTCCTCTTCTCACTCTGTGTCCCGTTTTCTTTCTTTCTTTCTTTCTCTGTCTCTCGAAACAGAGATGATTATTGGAAGCCGATTTTATCTGGAATTCAAGAGAAATGAGACTACTGAGTTATTAAAGTATTATATTATATTTTTAAACACCCTTATATAATTCCAACGACACGTAAGACCAACGATTGTCAAACCGCAGACAGCACATTGGTATAATGACTTACATTAGTAGTGATATAAAAATAGGACTGAAAATTCAACTATGTGATCCGGGATTTCTTTGAAATATTGAATTTAACGGTTTGTCGCCTATCTAAATTTGTCAAGCATACTCATGAAATACCTGTAGTAACTACAGACATCGCTATGATTGTGGTAATGATTACCTTGAATACCCTCAATCATCTCCATCTTGATTGATGAGAGAACCTGACTTACCCTGTTTAATCTCATGATGAGAGCTCCGGTGGCTTGACGTCTGCCATGCCCCGTGACTCCTTTCAGATGTTGTCTGGGACTTGTATCTTGGATCTCATCTCCCTCTACATCTGCCCGAAAAGGAACACTAAACTAAATGGAACATATAAGATAAGAGATATTCTGTGATTCCTCTCTAATTGTGCCTGTTTCATTTAATCTTTCACATATTATTACGTTTTTTGTTTTGTTCAGACCTATTTTCTATTTTTTCTTTTCCGCATTCCAGCACCAAAACTTACATAACATACATATTTACGACATAATTATAAGTGTAATTTTAAAGCAGCCTTGAGTTCTTTTACTGGCAATTCTTTTGACAAGAAAAGAAATCGAAACTACTCCTTCGATCTATATCGCCCATAAAAGTCTCTATACTTTTTATAGATATAAAATCTAGAAATCTAGAGTATGAAAATGGTAATCAGGGTTATATGAGAGAGCAAATGCTTGTCAGTACATCAGCACATGGCCGTGGATGCAAGTAGCTGCTTGCCGACAAAGGGAGATGGTGCTTTACGTGGGCGGGGTGACCCACCTCATTGGCATTGTCGCAGGTGTGTAATCTGTTTCGTCACGAGCCGGCGGTGCCTCTCTGACGAGGGGAGAAAGGACGAGATTTTTATGAGATGTTAAACGCTAAGATTAATTTTAAGTCGTACAGAACATCGGAAAATTATCTTTTATAGTTTGTTACCGTCTTTCTCTCTCTCTCTCTCTCTCTCTCTCTCTCTCTCTCTCTCTCTCTCTCTCTCCCTCTCTCTCCCCTCTCTCTCTCTCCCTCGCCTCTCGCTCTCTCTCTCTCCCTCTCTCTCTCTCTCTCTCTCTCTCTCTCTCTGTCTCTCTCTCATATATGTATGTGTGTGTCTCTCTCTCATATATGTATGTGTGTGTCTCTCTCATATATGTATGTGTGTGTGTGTCACTCTCTCATATATGTATGTGTGTGTCTCTCTCATATTTATATGTATGTGTGTGTGTGTGTAGACAGACAGACGTATGTATGTATATATATATATAATATAGATATAAATATATACATATATATATAATATAGATATAAATATATACATATATATATAATATAGATATAAATATATACATATATAAATATATACATATATATATATATATATATATATATAATATACATGTGTGTGTGTGTGTGTGTGTGTGTCACTCACTCACTCCCATTTTCCCTTCTGCTTTCTCTCTCATTCTAAAAAAAAAATTCCAGTAAGCGTAAATATTAAATTCCTTGCTTTTAGCAGCAGGACCTATCAAAAGCAGTAATTATGCTGATGATAATGATAATGATTAACATGTATGGCCTCAGTCACAGCCATCATGATTGATGAGGGAACCTGACTTACCTCGATATTTCCCATGATGAGAGCTCCAGTTATTCGACATCTGCCACGCCTCATGACTCATTTTAGATATCTGTGTCTTGTCTACGTCTTGCCCCTCCCCCCACCCTCCCACCTCCCCTTTCATGAACATGTCTGATCGGACACAAGATGAAGCAGACACAGTAAAAAAAGGAAATATTAAGGAAATACCGTGTTATTCTTGTGTGTGTGTGTGTGTGTGTGTGTTTTCTTAAGTTATTGTATAGTGTATGTTATGATCAGACCTCCCTTATTCTTTTATTCTCTCACTCTCTCTCCGTAAATGTAGACGTTATTTATATAATATATGTACATATTTCTATGTTTTGGTGTTGTAATATTGTATAGTCGTTCTGAGCAGCGTTTTCGTATGAAATGTTGAATGAATGTGTTTGATTTTCACGAGCATATTTTATATCCTTCGTATACATGTATCTTGGGTTTTTCATTTTAATAACATGTAAATCTGTTTTCCTTCTACTACATAATGCTGATAATCACTATCATACGTAAGGTCAAACATGTTATTACATTAGGTACAGTGTTTGTTGAATGCTTGCCGACGAAAGAAAATGATGCCCTTGGTGGGCGGGGCGGGTCACCTCATTAGCATTGTCGCAGGTGTATAATCTGTTTCGTCACGAGCCCTCGGCGGATCTTTGATGTGGGAAGGAAGGACGGGATTTTACAAGGTGTTAAACATTGAAATCATCTTCGTACAGAACATCGGATAGTTTTAGAGAATACATGCAACATTATCTGCAATTTTGGATTTCAAAAACGAAGCGCATTGCTTTTTACAGTAGAAACCATCAAGAGTAACGGCACATGTGACAATAATGATATGATTTACCTTGAATATCCTCAGTCACATTCATCATAATTGATGAAGAGAAACCTGACTTACCTCATGATGAGAGCCCCGGTGTCTCGACGTCTGCCCCTCCTCATGGCTCATTTCAGATGTTATCTACGTATTCATTCAGACTTAATCTCACCTACCCCTCCCCCCGTCTCAACTTCTTCCCGAAATGATGCTCGTATAATACAACATATGTATGTGAGTGATACCCAAGTTCGCACGGGCGTTCTCAAAAACAAGGATGCCGCCTTGCGTGGGCGGGGCACGCAATCTCATTAGCTTTGTCGCAGGTGTGTCATCAGTTTTGTTTGAGTCGCCTGCTTCCTTTAGTGAGAGGGGGATGGACGCGAATTTTGCAAGAGTGCTGAATCCTGATACTTAACAAAGAAAAGGAAGGTAATTTGTTGTTTCCAGTGGCCCTTTGGTTAGATTATAGAGGAAGTGATTTTTACCAATGCATATGTGTACCTTATGTGCATCACGAATAAAAAAAAAAATCAATAACACTAGCCTAGTGGCAATAAAAAATACTTCGTTGTATGCCTTCGTGTACATTTATCATGACTGATGAGGAAACCTGACCTGCCTCTAAATAACCTCATGATGAGAGATCTGGTGTCTCGACGTCTGCCACGCTCCGTGACTCATTTTCGATGTCTGCGCCTCGTGTCTTACGTTCAGACTTTCTTTTCTTCCTTGTTAGTCGGATCCCATAGATTCTAGTAGCATGAGTTCCTTTTTTTAACAAGTATGATATACGATATTTCAGACCAAAATTTCCTTACCCTCTAAACCATTGTATCAGGGTGGAATTAATTCACTTTCCGTCGAGAAATGGTGATCAAAGTTAAACGAAAGATCAAACACTTATTAATGCACTTTGGGTACAAATGGGTGCTTGCCGACAAAGAGAGATACTACTTTGCATGGGCGGGGCGGGCCACCTCATTAGCATTGTCGCAGCTGCGTAATCTGTTTCGTCATGAGTCGTCGCTGGTCTTTGGGTGAGGAAGGGGGAGGGAGGAGAATTTCACCCGTGCTAAATGTTCAAGTCAACTATAATGGATTCAATTTCATCGGTTATAACAGCAACGCCTCCATCTTCCATCTCTCCGGAAAATACATGTGATTCAGTTTATTTGTCCTATTATGCGAAATACGTGCGGCATCTTGCAAGTGAAACGAGAACTCAGTTTTTAGCATTCTGACCTTGGACTTTTCTCTCTTTCTCTTTTTCGCTCTCTCTCTCACTCTCACTTTCACTCTCACTCTCACTCTCACTCTCTCTTTCTCTCCCCCCTCTCTCTTTTTCCCTCTTTCTCCTGCTCCTCCCCCTCCTCCCTCCTATCCCTATTGTGGAACACTTCCTTTAATTGACCGGAAAACTATATAATTGACCTGAAAAGAGTCGCTGACCACAGGAGATCAAGAGGCGACGAAAGATGGCTTTTTGGGTCCCTTGGGCTAAGCGCTCTAATGCGCCGTATAAGGGTGTGACAATCCCAAGAGACGGAAGATTTGCATCTCCCTTACTCTCTTTCTTCCTTCTTAAGGATACATACATGCAAACCGTATACATATCTTTATTTTTATGTATATATACACACAAACACGCACACATACACATACACACACACACACACAAACACCCACACACTCACAAATACCCCCCCACACACACATATATATGTATGTATGTATGTGTATGTATATGTATATACACACACACACATACACATACACACACACACACACACACACACACACACACATATATATATATATATATATATATATATATATATATATATATATATATATATATATGTATACATATTTCGCCAGTGTTCATTTCATATTAATGTTTTTCCCACGTTCACGATCCAAACTGTTTGATTTTTCATTTATATAACAAAGCAGCTTGACTAGATATTGACATCATAAGATATATGAAAAAATAATGAATATATATACCTAATTATTTATATGAGATTCAGTAAATGTATAGTAGATGAATATCGTGTCACTCGCCGCTCATTAGATCGTCTTCTCCAAAAGTCAGTTAAGGTTAGCTCAGGTCACACTAGGTAAATGTTGTAAAGCGCGATACAGTATTACAATACAAGTTATAAAAAGACAAATACATTTATACCCAGCACATTATTTACGTTTTATGTCGTTTTATCATTACATAGTTCCTAGCATTACCCATCCAAACGTCATTCCTCACAACATTTTAAATCATTTGAATCATCTATTAACTCAAACGATGATATAGTAATAATATTATACAGAGCTAAATAAAGTCAAGAATGTAAAAAATATGATTCTTTTGATGGGTTGATGAGGTGCTGGGCTATTTCCTTCAGGAAATATAAGATACCAAGTAAAACACATTTATTCCCAAACAAATGAATTATACAAATAGTAATATTCCCTACGCGTGTTGACTGGACGCGACTCTGATCCGGTAATTAGCCTAAACTCATTCTGATTGGTGGAGAACCACAGGTGAGGGGGTATATAAGGCCGGGGATGACCTGTGTTGACATACCTGTCCCAGACCACAGCAAACATGGACCAACTCTCAGTGATGAACTTCCAGCCTTTTGCCTGGGCTTTCAGCCACCCATGGGCGCCGCCCGTCAGCCCTCCTCCCGCCCACATCGTCACGCCCTCACGAATGTCCCACAAGGCCAAGGCCTTCACCATCGACGCCCTACTGGGCCTTGACAGCCAGAAGGATCTCTCTCCCTCAACCATCTCGCCGCCTGTATCTCCAGTCTCCCTCCTTCAGCACGAGTCCTACGACACCGGCCTGAGGGACGCCCCCGGAAAGCTCAAGCGACATCGCACAGTGTTCACGGACGCGCAGCTTGAGCGGCTGGAGGAGGAGTTCCAACGGCAGCAGTACCTGGTGGGCCCCGAACGGCGCTACCTGGCCAGCCAGCTCAAGCTGAGTGAGTTGCAGCTCAAAGTGTGGTTCCAGAACCGACGCATCAAGTGGCGCAAGAACCAGCTCAACGCAGCACAGGATCGCGACGCCTGCACGTCTCCTCCTGCGCGTGAATAGGAAGATGGCGGAGCAGTTTCTTCTCCTGTAATGAAAAATATCCCAGTGATTGTCCTTGTGCCTCCTATATCAATATTCTAGTCCACACTAATAAATATTTATAATTCATAAAAACGTATTTAAGTCCTCATCATCATGAGTAAATTTGATCGTATATAATCTGAAACGAAAGAAATGGGAATATTAGGAGAAGATCCTTGTATCAAATTAGACGATGAATTAATTGATTTTTTAATTACTACCAAATTTATAAGTTCAACAAATTTAAGATAAGTACATATCCTGCCACAACGAACGATTCCATTTTCGTTCTCGTTCACTTATTTCCCATATCATTATGAACCAGCCATCCTTATCACTAGATAAAATTCTCATGTTTTTAATTTTTTAGATAAATTTTATAAGTCCCCCCACTTTCTCTCAAAATTAATTATAACACATGATTACCTATACAAGGGTAACAACTGTTAGCTAACCTTTCTGAAAACAATATGCAACACAACAGGTATTCGAACAAGACTAGCTCTACGCCGGTATGTCGGCGATGTTTATATCATTGGTACTTTGTCATATTCATCTACCATCATAAGTTCATATCGTGTATGTTTATACCATATGAATCCCTCCGTCCGGAGTAGGTAAACTGGTTCACATAAAAAATATCCCACCCACTATATTCACTTCAAATATATGGTATAATATACTGTTTATATTTGGAGGTAATTTCTAATCATTGCCTGCATATATGTTAGTGCGAGATTTCTTTCATAGCTATCTACTAGAATTAGCAAATGGTTTAGGAGGGTTATATATGTTCACATAAATTCTCAAATGCATTCGTCACGCCACAAAAAATATTATAGGTAGGTATGAAGGAAGTCTCGCATTATCATATGTGCATTTGTGTTTAACTAAACACTCCAGTTAACTGGGAAAGATTCTCCAGCCAATAAAGGCAGCACAACTTGAGTTTATTATGGTTCGTGGTGTTACTGAGACTGAGTCAATGGGTTGCTATTGTTGTGTTACTATGGTACAGAATTCAATGTGAGCCTCTACTCACTTGCAAGACAGGCGAATTAGGATAGGTATTCGGGAATGGAAATGAAGTTCCGTCCTCATTTGTAAGGCAGTTCTAAACAGAATGACCTTATCAGACGTCTCAGGTTACGTAAAGCTACTGCGCACACATGAAGAATCTCCTCTCACTATGGTTATGGGCAGGATTCTTCATTGAATCCTATTACTGCATAATAATGCTGTAACTGGTGGTGTCAAATGTTTTAAATTTGAATTTGGACTCTCTCTTTCTCTCTCTCTCACACACATATTACTACACACACACACACACACACACACATATATATATATATATATATATATATATATATATATATATATATATATATATATATATATATATATATATATGTATATATATATATATATATATATATATATATATATATATATATATATATGTATATATATATACATATATATATATATATACATATATATATATACATATATATATATATATATATATATATATATATATATATATATATATATATATATATGTGTGTGTGTGTGTGTGTGTGTGTGTGTGTATCATACATATTGATTAGAATTAATCCGCACCGTACTTACTCCCTGAACTAACCTTGAGATTCTTGAGGCGGAGCGGACGTCAGGTCACTGGAGCTCTTGTCAAGTAGCATATCAAGACTGGTCAGGTCTCCTAAATTACTTATTTCATGCGGAAAATAATTTACACTTCAAGAGAATTGCCAACACGACTTTTTTCTTCCTGTTTCAGAGCAATGCACTTTATTCAACTTCAAAGGTCATATCCAGAACTATCACTACTGCATGGCTTTGTCGTGTGAATCCCGTGCTGATATTGTTGTTGATATTAAAAGACAATTAACGCTTATGCGTCATTCATTATTTTACCATTACTCGGTCACCACAAGCAAGTGTAATCTCAAATAGTTGTATAACGATAGATGTAAGTCTTGCTTTATCAAGATTAATATTCATATTCTGCCTATTCTCACTCATTATAATTTACATGAAACAATGATTGCCTAGAAAATTGCACTATTTTATTAAATGAAATACACGAAGGAATGATCGCCAAGATTTTCCAGTTCGGCTCATTAGTAGCCAGGTACGTCTCCGCCCACTGAGGTCAGGTCAAGCAGACTTTGACACCTTTTCATTGTCTGTCGTAACAAGCAGATTAACACTACCATGAAAACGAGGTCAACAAACACGCCGACCTGATTTCCACCCTCAGGTCAGTTGAGGACGTTTCATTTCAGACAAATCATTATTATTTCCATATGTATATCTATGCTATATCTGTAGCTCATGTTTAATTAACTATATTTATAGAAACCTCTTATCACTGATTGAATAATAGCTGATTATTGTCAATCGATTTGATATAATCTATCCCTCTGCTTATCGTCATACTTCCGTAGCAGGAAACTATCTACTTTGGAGTAAATGTTTTATCCTCACTATATGGTATCTATTATTGTTACAGCGGTACCGAATGGTTAGTAGGGACCAGTTTGCAGTTATCTACTAAAGAAAGTGAGCAAATTAATGACGTTTAGAATCCCGTTGGTTTCTTAGCATTTTGAATAACTACATTTTTTTTCTAAATTGTGTATTTCAATAAACTTCTCACACACTTTCCTGAGTTAAAACCAGCATCATTCTTCTTTTTTAACATAATGTTCGACATATATGAAAGATTTTTTAAATCAACTTAAAATACTATAAACAAAAAGTATACAATTCATATTACTTTTTCAAAATGAGTTGAGTTTCCAGCTAATGAATTTTCCCAAATTCTGATTGGTTGAAATGTCAGGTGAAGGGGTATAAGTAGTCCAGGCTAGACCTGTCTCTTCATACCTGAACCAAACAGCATTAAACCATGGACCAAATCTCAGTGATGAATACACAATCAGTTGCATGGAATTTCAGCCTTACTTGGGCCTTACCTGTCAGCCCGCCACCCGGTCGAAACATCAGGACTTCATGGATGTCTGATAAAGCCAAGGCCTTCACCATCGACGCTCTACTAGGACTAGACACCCCAAAGGATCTTCCTCATTCAACCACCTTGCCGTCTACATCTCCGGTTTCCTTCCTTCAGCAAGAATCTTACGACACCGCCGTCAGGGATGCCCCCGGAAAGCTCAAGCGACATCGCACAGTGTTCACGGACGCGCAACTTCAGCAGCTGGAGAAGGAATTCCAACGGCAGCAGTACCTGGTGGGCCCCGAACGGCGCAACCTGGCTAACCAACTCAAGCTGAGTGAGTTGCAGCTCAAAGTGTGGTTCCAGAACCGACGCATCAAGTGGCGAAAGAACCAAACCAATGCAAATGAGGGTCTTAACAGCTGCAAGTCGCAATAGATTTAAGAAGGAGCCGCTTCGATCCTGCCCAGTGAAAATACGAACGCTTTCCTTGATAATTGTCTAGTCTAAATAATGTAATAAACTATCCAATGTTTATGAAATTATCATTATTCCTATTATCTTGTTAGAATACGCAACCTAAGTTGCATGCCAATAATACAATGCTATTGTCTTAGCATGGTATAAGAAAGATTATCATTTTCAATTTGATAATCTTTACCTATGAAGTATTCTAAGTTTATACTATATCACAAGAAAAGATAATCATTTGCTATAGAGGCAGGCTGTCTGTTACTCTGTATATTGATCAGACTCTGTTAGCTTATGATAGGACTTGTCGTAAAACTAGTTTACGGGTTGTGATTTTGGATACAGAGACAGTTATAGGTTAAGGTTTAGATTAATCTATCCAGTGTTTACTTCTCCGAACATTTTATTTTGAGATAAGCTATAACAAAAATGATTATGAGTTATATACGATAACGGATTCGGACAGATTAGGTTGATTCTGTACTGAGTAAGTTAAACGCGGCAGGAATGCACCGTAGACTTATTGGCCTTATCTCGCAATTTTGCCGATATTTCGACAACTAAACTATCATCACAAAACTAAACGACAAGCCAACCTTACATATGCATATAAGAGCGATTAAGTTATCAGATATAACAAATCTTACTGATAAACAAAAAAATATAAACCTATTATTTAAGTTCATACCAGTACCAAATTTAGGTTTAGGTCGTACATATAATGAGGTGTGAATTATGTTTTTATTTGCCATTTCTTCATAATGACGATATAATGAGCCTCGCTTCGTTATATAGTTTAATTGTTCTTTAATGGTTTCCCTAACAGCCAATTTTGGTTGACCTGTTAGAGGGTTGCATTAATGTATCCCCTAAGCAATAATCCTATATGTATACTATATAACTAATGCAAAAATAAAGTCAGAAGTTTTACTTACATGTTGTTGCTTTATTGAGGTCAGAAATTTTGAGAAGGGAAATATTATCATATAAATTTCTTGTTTATATACACCCCCCACACACATACACATATGTATATCATGTGTGTTTATATATATATATATACATATATACATATATGGAAATGAAGTTCCGTCCTCATTTGTAAGGCAGCTCTAAACAGAATGACCTTATCAGACGTCTCAGGTTACGTAAAGCTACTGCGCACACATGAAGAATCTCCTCTCACTATGGTTATGGGTAGGATTCTTCATTGAATCCTATTACTGCATAATAATGCTGTAACTGGTGGTGTCAAATGTTTTAAATTTGAATTTGGACTCTCTCTTTCTCTCTCTCTCACACACATATTACTACACACACACACACACACACACACATATATATATATATATATATATATATATATATATATATATATATATATATATATATATATATATATATATATGTATATATATATATATATATATATATATATATATATATATATATATATATGTATATATATATACATATATATATATATATACATATATATATATACATATATATATATATATATATATATATATATATATATATATATATGTACATGTGTGTGTGTGTGTGTGTGTGTGTGTGTGTGTGTGTGTGTATCATACATATTGATTAGAATTAATCTGCAGCGTACTTACTCCCTGAACTAATCTTGAGATTCTTGAGGCGGAGCGGACGTCAGGTCACTGGAGCTCTTGTCAAGGAGCATATCAAGACTGGTCAGGTCTCCTAAATTACTTATTTCATGCGGAAAATAATTTACTCTTCAAGAGAATTGCCAACACGACTATTTTCTTCATGTTTCAGAGCAATGCACTTTGTTCAACTTCAAAGGTCATATCCAGAACTATCACTACTGCATGGCTTTGTCGTGTGAATCCCGTGCTGATATTGTTGTTGATATTAAAAGACAATTAACGCTTATGTGTCATTCATTATTTTACCATTACTCGGTCACCACAAGCAAGTGTAATCTCAAATAGTTGTATTACGATAGATGTAAGTCTTGTTTTATCAAGATTAATATTCATATTCTGCCTATTCTCACTCATTATAATTTACATGAAACAATGATTGCCTAGAAAATTGCACTATTTTATTAAGTGAAATACACGAAGGAATGATCGCCAAGATTTTCCAGTTCGGCTCATTAGTAGCCAGGTACGTCTCCGCCCACTGAGGTCAGGTCAAGCAGACTTTGACACCTTTTCACTGTCTGTCGTAACAAGCAGATTAACACTACCATGAAAACGAGGTCAACAAACACGCCGACCTGATTTCCACCCTCAGGTCAGTTGAGGACGTTTCATTTCAGACAAATCATTATTTCCATATGTATACCTATGCTATATCTGTAGCTCATGTATAATTAACTATATTTATAGAAACCTCTTATCACTGATTGAATAATAGCTGATTACTGTCAATCGATTTGATATAATCTATCCCTCTGCTTATCGTCATACTTCCGTAGCGGGAAACTATCTACTTTGGAGTAAATGTTTTATCCTCACTATATGGTATCTATTATTGTTACAGCGGTACCGAATGGTTAGTAGGGACCAGTTTGCAGTAATCTACTAAAGAAAGTGAGCAAATTAATGACGTTTAGAATCCCGTTGGTTTCTTAGCATTTTGAATAACTACATTTTTTTTCTAAATTGTGTATTTCAATAAACTTCTCACACACTTTCCTGAGTTAAAACCAGCATCATTCTTCTTTTTTAACATAATGTTCGACATATATGAAAGATTTTTTAAATCAACTTAAAATACTATAAACAAAAAGTATACAATTCATATTACTTTTTCAAAATGAGTTGAGTTTCCAGCTAATGAATTTTCCCAAATTCTGATTGGTTGAAATGTCAGGTGAAGGGGTATAAGTAGTCCAGGCTAGACCTGTCTCTTCATACCTGAACCAAACAGCATTAAACCATGGACCAAATCTCAGTGATGAATACACAATCAGTTGCATGGAATTTCAGCCTTACTTGGGCTGCACCTGTCAGCCCGCCACTCGGTCGAAACATCAGGACTTCATGGATGTCTGATAAAGCCAAGGCCTTCACCATCGACGCTCTGCTAGGACTAGACACCCAAAAGGATCTTCCTCATTCAACCACCTTGCCGTCTGCATCTCCGGTTTCTTTCCTTCAGCAAGAATCTTACGACACCGCCGTCAGGGATGCCCCCGGAAAGCTCAAGCGACATCGCACAGTGTTCACGGACGCGCAGCTTCAGCAGCTGGAGGAGGAGTTCCAACGGCAGCAGTACCTGGTGGGCCCCGAACGGCGCAACCTGGCTAACCAACTCAAGCTGAGTGAGTTGCAGCTCAAAGTGTGGTTCCAGAACCGACGCATCAAGTGGCGAAAGAACCAAACCAATGCAAATGAGGGTCTTAACAGCTGCAAGTCGCAATAGATTTAAGAAGGAGCCGCTTCGATCCTGCCCAGTGAAAAATACGAACGTAGCTCTGATAATTGTCTAGTCTAAATAATGTAATAAACTATCCAATGTTTATGAACTTATCATTATTCCTATTATCTTGTTAGAATACGCAACCTAAGTTGCATGTCAATAATACAATGCTATTGTCTTAGCATGGTATAAGAGAGATTATCATTTTCAATTTGATCATCTTTACCTATGAAGTATTCTAAGTTTATACTATATCACAAGAAAAGATGATCATTTGCCATAGAGGCAGGCTGTCTGTAACTCTGTATATTGATCACACTGTTAGCTTATGATAGGACTTGTCGTAAAACTAGTTTACGGGTTGTGATTTTGGATGCAGAGGCAGTTATAGGTTCAGGTTTAGATTAATCTATCCAGTGTTTACTTCTCCGAACATTTTATTTTGAGATAAGCTATAACAAAAATGATTATGAGTTATATACGATAACGGATTCGGACAGATTAGGTTGATTCTGTACTGAGTAAGTTAAACGCGGCAGGAACTTACCGTAGACTTATTGGCCTTATCTCGCAATTTTGCCGATATTTCGACAACTAAACCATCATCACAAAACTAAACGACAAGCCAACCTTACATATGCATATATCTATCTACACACATCTATCTATCTATCTATCTATCTATATATATATATATGTGTGTGTGTGTGTGTGTGTGTGTGTGTGTTCTATATCATGTAGTTGTTATAAAAACGTCTATGTAACTATTGTGCACAGAATGTGTTCAGAACTATATTCAGCCTTTTTTTCGAATCAAGACCTTCGCCATACTTAGAACTTATATGAAGGAATGGAATATAACCCCTTTTTTTATATATTCTTGGGTAACCAATTAGGTTATAAAGATTTATGATACGCCATCGAGGCACGTCTCTCGAAAGTAGGGAGCATAAATTAGACAGCTTTTCCCGTCCGTGCATACGAAATTAGCATATAGGCCTAGCTTGGAGATGGCGCGTGTGATCTGGCCCTCTCTAAATAAGCAGATATTAGTGACCCGAGAGGCGGCTGGGGGGTTGGAAATAGTATCGGAGGCTAGACCGCGAGAGGGTAATGGAGCCACAAGACCTGAAGGTGAAGTAGCCCCAGATCGATGGAAGTCCTGATAGCCTCTCGTAAGCCGCTGACCGTTCGGGACTCTCCCTGCCCGTCGCCAGTGTTTGCTTGCCTGTCATCATTATCATTAGCCGGATTAACATTTTCTCGCGAGTCGTTTGTTCTCGCTTTCTGGGTGAATGGGCGGCCGTGAGGATCAAGGGTTTGTCATTATTATCATTATCATTGCTACTATTAACGTCAGTATCATCATCATTAGCCTCGTTCTCATACTCTTTATTATTGATATTACTATTACTATCGTTATTACTAGTATCATTATTATAATGTTTATTCGCATAATCAATATCATGATTATCTTCATTGCTATAATTTCATTGTATACACACACACACACACACACACACACATACATACATACATATATATATATATATATATATATATATATATATATATATATATGTATATATATATATATATATATATATATATATATATATATATGTATATGCAAAGTGTGTCGCGACCACTAAACACAATTAGCCACTGGTTTAAAGAAGTCAAGCTTCATATGTACGTGTCACATCTACCCAACGAAGCGTTTTCCAATTACAAGCTTATGGTGGTCAAAGCAAAACATTATGGGATTACTGACCGTAAAAAAACAGTTGTCCAACAAATCAGGTCCTTGAGGTGTTTCACGGTCGAGTGAGTAAATTGATTTACAACAATTTTCGCTTCCTGTGTTGCCAGCACATGAGTATATCGGCTGCGATTCAGAAATTAGTCAATATGGAGGATTTCTTTATGTAAAGAAGACACTATGAGAAAAGGGTATATGGGAAAATCAAAATAATCCTCTTTCCAAATATCTGTCTCGAGGTCTGGTGAATAGCAGACATCGGGTTGAGTTGGTTGTCGACATGGAGGATGTCAGGGCAGGTCAGGTCGTCTCATTATGTCTGAATGGTCGGTAATTACTTCCATGTGAATCTTACAATAAATTAAATGGTATTGATGAGTGTGTAATTATATGACTTGGAAATAAGAATTAATTTATTTCTTTTTGCGTAAAATGTTACTAGATGCTTTTAGATAACCCATATGAATTGCCCAAGAATGCAATCTTCCTTGCAATATTGACAATTATCTAATTCCAAGTGCAGGTGTTGGTTGAGGAAGATTAGGCGGAGCAGACGTCAGGTCACTGGAGCACCTATCATGCGGTCATTAGGAGGCAGGTCAGGTCAAGTCATTAACTAGATAATTAGTGTGGTAGCCGTTTGTTATATTGATACTGTGTACCATTTTAATGAGCATTGCAACGGGCAATATATATCTTAACAAGAAATACAATTACATCGTCATGTTTTCAACGATAATAATAATCATGATAAAGATAGTAATAATAACAAAAATATATAACAATCTCTATAACACAATATTGATAGCATACCACGACTTACTAAACAAGAAATCCACAGAATGTTTTAAAACTGAAATAATTCCCTGTATAAAAACATTGTATCATCGACCAATAAGAGTTAGAAAGAACCAGCATCACAAAGTCATACGGGCAGTAATGACTTCCTTGGTTGATAGTTCGTTGAACTGTAGGAGCGCATGATGTAAGATCAGATGTGATATTCAAGGGGAAATCCATCACAAGACATGGGTTTGGGCTGACTTTGAAAAGCTGTAGCTCTGAAACTAGCGCCGTTACGGCCATAATACTTCATGACTGTGAGCGCGCTTCAATTGTAAACATTTTCTGATGTCGCGTTATATACGGATTGATGTCTGTCTTTTAGGCCTAATCGGAGCTGTCGTATATGACACCCGCAATGAGTTATTGTGGAAGGTGGTATCTAAAAACTTTTCAAGACCATCAACATTTATTCCGGTAGCAGAGTAAGAATTACGTAGTCTCATTTTTTTCGCATGAAACGTACTTATGGCGTTTCTATGTTGATATCCATGTGTAATTTGGTGGTAAGCAACCGATTTGAACGATAGACATCCCTTTCGGCTTGATTTTCCTATACAATAACATATACTGATTTTAATTCCATTACTCGTAACTATGCTTATTATGACATAAGTATGATTAAAAAATCTTTATGTAACCAGTTTCAGTCGTGCCGACAAGCTGCATTCCTTAAACTGTTAGTAGTTTAAAACCGCCATGCCTTTAATAGACTGTTATTCTCGATAGAGCCAGCGTGATTGACAAACAAGGAAGTGAGATTGCACTGTGGTAGACACGGTTCATGAAACAACTGGTTGCAGTATTACAATCCCGAGAAATGTATGATAGCTAGTTTATATATCACACAGAATCTGTTTGTACCAACAAGTCTGTAAAAAAAAAGAGTCTATGAGCATTGCACACAATTTTGATTGAATTTTTGATTTGGCTGTGAGGATTAGTGATCCTCACAGCCAAATAGAAAAATAACAACTCCGATTTATAGTCATGTGTCGTATCTTGAGTC